>PVJA010012898.1:0-50811 GCA_004027025.1 Myocastor coypus
CATTTGTATACGAATACGCTGAGCACAGATAGTTTCCTGCAAATGATAAAAACTATTGAAATTAGGCCTTTTTCACCTAACATCTGTGTTTTCTTTGTCACTAAATAATTTTCATGGTATTATTTTTAAAGCTCTGATTCCATCTCTGTGTCATTTTGGTTTTTTATGTGAGGTCTGAGGATCCCTGTGCTTAGATTGTCCCTGTAGGTTGGAAAACGTGGAGGTGGTGGCGTGGGCTGGGACTCATCCCCGAGGACCCCAGTCTCCCAGATCCATAGCCTCTGGCCCCTAAATGCCTGCCAGTCTGCTGTGTGGTGTGAGCGACCACTTAGGCACCTGGACCAGCTCGGCAGGCTAGTGCTAGGGCTGGGCAGGCACAGAACTGAGCGGAGAGTGTGGATTTTTATGAGGGATTGTCCACACAGCAGTCCTGCGCCGCTTCTGCAGGACACATCAGTCCTGCAGAGGTGGGAGACTGCGGACATGCAGAAGGCCACCGAGCTGCAAGCCTCTCCCTTCCTATTCTGGTCTGTTGTGATTTTCATCTGCTCCTTGCATGTCCAGTTTCCCTGTAAGTGGTGTAGGATTCTTAGCAGCAGATACTTATTCCAGGAAGTCAGAAATGAATTGGACAGGAGAAAGAAAAACCCAGGTAAACTAGATCAAAAGAAGCCGAGCGTGGTGGCACATACCTGTAATCCTAGCACTTGGGAAGCTGAGGCAGGAGGATCATCGTGAGTTCGAGACCAGCCTGCTGGGCTACAAAAGTGCGCTTAAGGCCAGCCTGAACTGCATAGCGAGACCCTATCTCAAAAAGGAAAAAAAAAAAAAAAAAAAAAAAAAAAAAAAAAAAAAAAAAAAAAAAAAAAAAAAAAAACTAAACCAAAAGATAAATGGCTGGTTTATAAAAATTGTGCTAAAATGCATACAACATGACAGCATTTAGGTGTAAATTTATTAGCTCAGTGGCATTAATATAGTCACACGGTTATATACCCACCTCCATCACCCATCTCAAAAACTTCTTGTTTCAGTGATCAGCTACCAAATACTTGCTGACTGAAAAACTATCAGGGGACCCCGGAGTGAACCCACCCTTTGATGCCATCTATGCCTGGCTCCCTGCCCCTGGGCCTTTGGAGAGCACTGTTCTGCCCTCTGTCCTGTGACTTTGGTGCTTCTCCATGTCTCCTGTTGGAATGCTACAGTACTTGTCCTTGTGCCTCTGGCTGGCGTCTTTGGCTTCACCTGTTTGTGTGCTGGTGTCTAAAGTCATCACCCCACTGAGTACAGGACAGTGAGCTCGACTTGTCTCCTCTGGACGCGGCTTTCTGGAGTGGCAGAGCCTGTGTCCTGCCTGTGCTCCTCCTCTGTGTACACTGAGCTGACAGCCGGAGGCTTCCAAAGTTTGCGCTCAGCTATTGCCAAGCTTCCGTGCTTCCTGTGGAATGATTGGTGCTCTCTGGTTGCCAGAGAAAACAGAGGGTGCCCAGGTGAATTGCATCTCAGATAAACACTTGAGTGATTTCTGTAAGTATTCCTGAATAATGCATGGGATGTGCTCGTTCTAAATTATTTACGTCTAGCTGATATTCAAATTTAACTAGCTATCTTGTGTTTCCACTTGCTAAAGCAGGGCAATGCAGTGGTAAACCCACGGTGGCTCACTTGTAGAAGCGAGAAGGGACTTGGGAGATCTCGGGGGTGAGGTGATTGGGGGACGTCCACTTGCTTTTTGGTAGAACACTAGAAAGTTGGACCTGAAGTGTAGGCTGGAGAAGCAAACATCAGGGAGCTTCTTTTGATCGTTGTTTTGGGGATCAGGTACTAGGTACTTGCCGACCAGAAAACTCTCAGGGGCTGGAAGTGCCAGCTCCACACAGGGTCCCTTATTGCTCTGCAGGTGCTGCGATACCCGACCAGCATCCAGGACCAGGCGGCGGTTGCCATGCTGCTGGCCGGTTTTATGCCATTGACTGGCCACGCCAGCTGCTGAGAAGTGCTGCTATGTAGCGTGAATCACAGAAACTCTACTCTGAGTTTCCCTCTTGTCCCTTCCTGTGGAACAACCAGCTGTCCTCACATTTATTCTTTTTGGTGGTGCTTTGAATCAGCCTTTGAGAATTCAACAGGAAAAAAAAAAATGCAGCCAGTGGCCAGTGTCTGCCTCGGGTGAGCGGGCCAGCCCTGAATCATCCTTTCCCGGGGTCCGTGGAAACGTCTCCACTGATCCGCCCTGCCCTGCCCCGCCCCAGGCTGAGGTGGCTGGGCTGATGTGCTCTTCCGCAGTGTTTGAGAGGACAGAAAATGATAGTCCTTGGGATTGCAGATAGAGCGAGCTTTATCCATAGCTGCTGCTGCTGCTGCTGCTGCAGGTGGGACCCTCAGGGTTGCCGGTGCTTCTCCCCAGGGGCCAGGCCCACGAGCAGCTGTGGGCCCGGCTTCCTGTGGAGATGTGAGTGGCTCTGTACATGGTGCTCCCGTTAGAGAAAGGCAGACACATTTTACTTGGGGGTTTTGAAGCCCTGGCAATTTGCGGCTTGTTCCCCTCCCCCCCATGGAGTGATATTTAATGACTCAACGCCGGATGTTTCCTTTCCACTGATGTCAGTTTATAGAGCAGGTCTCAAGCAAATGTTTGTGCAGAAGGGGAGGAGGCAGGGGCTGCTTGGGACCCTGAGATGAAGTGGGCTTCAGCTGTTGTCCCCCTCACCACGGGGCCGGGCCCTGAGGGCCGGGCGCTTCCAGTTTTCAGGCTCGTGGAAGTGTCTGATTTGGGGGCTCAAGGCCAGTTGAGGGCACTTCCATGGCGGTGATATCAGGTGTGGGTAGTTGGGGGAGGGGTCTTGGGCAGGTGCTCCAAGAAGTGGAGTGACCGTTCCCCACATCACTGCTCTCTATGGATTTCATCCTGACTCTGGGGGTGGGAAAGGGGACGAGGCCCATGGGCATGAGGAGAGCACAACCCTGGCACTGTCCCCAGCTCCGGGGAGGTTGGCTTCTCTCAGGTAGGGGTGACCTGCAATGACCCAGGATGGCCAGCACTGCAAGGGCTGAAGGCTGGAGGAAGTGGCTTCCAGAGCGTTCTCCCCAGAGCCTGCTCTCTTCTCCTCTCAGAGAATATACTCTTTGCTCTCGGCCCAGGTCCCCACCACTAGGAGTTGGTGATCAGTGACACAGGTGCTGCCTTCTGTGGTGGAGGAGGGGTTCCTGACAGGCAGGAGTCCCCTGCCGGGGGACCTTGGGGAGGGGCGCATGGAGGTGCCTGTTCTGTCAAACCCTGAGGAACCTGGAGATGTCAGAGTGCTAGTGGGAACAGGAGAGCCTGCTTACTCCGGGCTGTGAGGTGGGAAGGCCCAGCAGGGAGCTCAAGGCTGTCAGAGGACAGGGCTTAGAGCTGTGTGGTAGGCGGCTGGTTCTCACATTTTACCACTGACTTTTAGTGTTGGTCATGAGATGATGGCGGACTCATGACCAGTAGGAGATTGGCCTCTGCCATCTGTCTGTGCCCTTTGACCCCTGTGGTTCCCTGTCTGCTGAGCACCATTTAGAAGGCCTGCAGCAACCCTGGAGGACTAACCTCCCCACTGTGTTTTCTCCTCTTTGCACGTGCCTGCCAGCCATCTCAGTGTCCTACACCATCTGCACCCCCTGGACCCTCCCCCAGAACCATCTCCTTCTTGGGGTGCAGTTGGACGGCTGCCTCTTCGTTTTCAGACTGGTGTGACCAGCCGTGCTCTTGGGAGTTAGGAGCCCATAGTTGCAAACCCCAGACACTCACAGAACTGTTCTTTCCACAGGCATCTCTTCAGAACTTCCTGGGTGCAGACCCCAGGAGACACAGGGCAGTGAGGTCCTGACTGCCCTCCAGGCTTCCAGCTCTGAGAACTTGCCCCTCCAAAGCTGCAGGTCATCTTCAGACATCTAAGAGAGCTAACCCCTTTATGTCCCTTCTGTTTCTCACCTGTCTGTCCCTGGAGCAGTCAAGATCTGTAGAGGAGGATATGCTCCTGCGCGGGGTCTACACAGCATTTCAAGGGCAGTCCTGGGCCTGATGGATGTGCGTGCTGTCCGAGTCTTCCTCTCATGCTGGTGGCTTTGAATTTGACATCCCTGTCACAGAGCCAGTGCCTGAAAGCCCTGAGGCCGCTCCTGGTGTTCCTACTTTATGTCAGGCAGGCCGAGGTGGTATTTATAGGACAAGCTACTTCCAAGGGAGCTAGTGACACTAAGGCTATGTAAGAGATGCCAAACTACACTTACTCTTGCTAAGTTTAGATTGCCTGGGTTGGGGAGGAGAGTGCGGGCTTATCTCAGAGTCAGGGTGCTTGGAGAGCGCTTAGCTCTCAGGGAGGAGGCAATTACAAAGGCGTGGGTGCATTTCTGTTCCCGTGTGACTCCTGCCCAGTCTCTGCCCAGCTCAGCCCTGCCTCCTGCCTTCAGGCAGGGAAGGGGGGGTGGGTGTAGGGCTCTTGACACCCTGGCATTGGGTCACTAGGCTGGGGATGAGAAAGGACTGGCATGCTTCACAAGCGTCTGCAACCTGTGAACATTTGCCATGCTTTGCCTGCAACGCTGTCCACTGCAGTGAAGGGCAGTCCTGGGCTTCGTATTAGCTTGGCTGCCACCCCGAATATCATGGTGTCAGCAAGCGAAACGCATTTTCTCACAGCACTGCAGGCCGACAGGCAGATCTCATGGCAGCACAGCTGGCTCTGGCGAGGCCCCTCTGCCTGGCCCCGTGGCTGGCATCGTGAGAGCACGCAGGGCTGTTGGTGTCTCTCTAATAGAAGAGCACTGACTGCACAGGGCAAGAGCTCTGCCTCCCCTCACGACCTCCTGTCAACCCAGTGTCCTTCCAGAGGATGCCTTTCTAGCTCATGTTGGGGGTCAGGGGTGCAACTTGAGTTTTGTGGAGGACAGCTCAGCAGTAGCTGGGTTTCTTGGAGTTGCATGAGCTACAAGTTCCTCAAGGCAGAGGCTGGTGAGACAGCCGTCGTGGCCCTGGCCCCGTCTACCTTGGCATCTATCTTCTGTTCACAGAAAGGCCTCTTCCAGTGACTAGGAGTTGCTGCCAGGTCAGAGGTGAGGTGGTAGAAGAGCAGGTGTGTGTTAGGGTTCCCTGCCACCTCTAGACGGACAACTGTGACAAGTTGAGGCGCTTGACAGAGGGAGCCTGCTGCGATTCCATTTGCCTTGGGTCATGTGACATGTTTTGGCAGTTCGGAAGCAACTCTGCCAGAAAAATGAGGGTTGGGGTGGGGTGAATGCTTCCCCCAAGGATGGCTACGACCATCACATCTGAGCAGCTGTCTGCCACCAACAGTTGTTGGCCTTGGCTTCTCTTTCTTGGGATTTGGAAACACATGGGTGAATCAACAATAGCACCTTTGTGGCTGGCAGCAAGTCCTCCATAGCCAGGCTGGCATCTGGGCTGGAGAAGGGCTTACGTGGCAATGGAGGCTGGGGACAAAGCCAGGCTGGCATCTGGGCTGGAGAAGGGCTTATGTGGCAATGGCGGCCAGGGACAAAGCTTGCTCTTGTGCCCTGGGCCTTTGTCCAGTTTCTCTCTGAGCTGAGGGTCAGGCCAGGCCATCCTGCTGCCTTCCCTGACTCCATGGGATGAGTGTTATACAACAGCTCTGGAATCTGGTTCCTCCGGGGATTCTGCTCCTCGCTCTTGAGCTGGAGAAAGGAAGGACGCTGTGACGGTTGGTGACGAGGACAGTGCCTGGTGTCCCTGTGTTTCTGTCCTGCTCCTGGAGCAGTGCTGCTGCTCTAGGCAGGAGAGTGTCCTGGTGCAAGACAACGATGCTGGAATCCAGTTCCCGGGGCGTGAGTGGGGCTCTGGCATCCTCTGACCCCAGTGTGCCCGGTCTGCTTCGCTGGTGACATTGCTTCCTTCCGTGCCTGTCCTGGCCTGTGCTTCTCTAAGGTGATGTGAGGGTCACTGTCGTATGAAGCCACTGCTGAGCCACATCGGTTGGCCCACGACTGAAAAGCTGTGGCAGATTGGTTGCTTGGTCTGTGTCTGTCTCTTTTTCCAAAGCAAAATGGAGACCACTTCCTCTCCGAGAAGTAAAAGGGAGCTGAATTTCTCCATCCCTCCTACCGTGTCCTGCATCGACAAGCAGGATAACGTCGTACAAGCGCATCTTACCTATTTATTTTTTGGTACTTGCAGTCAGACTCAGGGTCTCACCCTTGCCGGGTAGGCACGGCACTACTGAACTATATCCCTGCCCCATGCAGGTTTTTAATTGATTTATTGGTACCGGGAATTGTACTGAAGACTTTGTGCTTGCCAGACAGGCACTTAGCCCCTGAGCCCTGGTATGGGGGCGCATCACACTGGGAGGCTCGGGTAGGAGGATTGCAAATTCAAGCCCACCCTGGGGAGCTTAGAAAAATCCTATCTCAAAATTAAGATACAGTTGAGGATGTAAATCAGGGGAAAGGCCCTATGTTCCATCTCCAGTAAGCCCCGCCCTCCCAAAAAAGATGTACTTAATAAATCCGTGACTGACTGTGAGCCTCTAGACTCTGCCTAAAGCCCTGAATATCCTATGATGTTAATTTACAACAGAGAGAGAGATTGGATTGGAATAGGTATGCAGGTCTACATGAGCTCGCCCGGAACCCTGGAACCCTGTACGGGTGGTGCTTGGCCAGGCAAGTCCGAGCTTACTTTTCAGCTTGACAGTGAGCCCACGATCTGAGCAAAACATGTCCCCTGGGCCTTTTGGGTCAAAGCATGGAGTTGCGGCCTTGGGCTAGTGGGGCTGTATTTGCTGGGGTACTGGGGGCTTGCTCCTGCTTGGTTTGTCCTCTGCCCTGTGAGCCTGCGCTAGGGCCTGACCCTGCTATCTGGTTGGCTTGTGGCCACTTAGCTGTCCCAGGTCCTGAGCTCTGGGCTGAGTCAGGAAGCTGCTGCTGCTGCTGCTGCTGCTGCTACTGCTTAGTTTTTCTGTGTGAAATAAGACTTCCTTGGCATCCATGCCCAAGGAAGAGGAACTGTCTTGGGTCACATATAAAATGTCTAATATACTTTGTGTCTATAAGCAACAATCTTTTTTTAAAAAAAAAAACAACATTTTTGATTGTAGCATGGATAAAAGACCTCCCCTCCCCAACCAAGCAGGCAGTAGTGACGAGTTTTCATGAAACATTTGACTCTGTGCAAATTTGGCAAGGGATGACGGTCTGTTCTTCTCTCCTGCCGGTGTGGTCCAGATTATAATCCTCAGGCTCTGAGCAGGTGCCTGGCCAGGGCTGCGTCAGGCTCGGCAGCTCCCTCAGGGACAGTCCTGACACCCCAGAGAGGCTGCAACGAGTGGCCACGTGTCCCAGTGGATTCTGGCTGCAGGAGGTGTTTGTGTGCAGAGCACAGTGGATGACGGGCCACTCGGCTACGCATAGAGGCAGGTGGCCTTAGGGAGGCTTGGTGCAGGATGTGGTCCTTGTCACAGAAAGGAGTCTTTAACCATTTCTTTTAAAAATTAAATCCTGGGGGCCTGGAACATAGTTCAGTAGAATAAATGCTTGACTGGCATGCTCAAGATCCTGAGTTCTATCCCTGGTATTACCAAAAAAACCAAACCAAAACAAAAAAACAGAAAAACCCCTTCAATCCTGCTTATTCCATATATTTTTTATTGGTAGTGAAGTTTTAAAACAATGTAAGCAAGTAATAGATCACAAACACAGAATTAAACCACCCCATGTAAACTGTGTCCAGATCAGGAAAGAACCTGAAGAGAACCCCGTAAGCCTCTGGTGACCCTACCAGCACTGTCTCCCTCCTCCTCTTCCCCATCTTTCTCCCTCTTCCCCCCAACCCCTCCCCTACTGCCTCTTTCCCTTCCCCTCCCCCTCTCCTCCTCCTCCTTCCCCCATGAGGGCTCAGTTTTGCCTGCTTTTGAACTGCATGAGCGCAGAGCTGCAGCACAGTGTTGGTGAGATCCGTCCGCACTGTCCTGTGAGCTGTAGGTCTGTCCTTTTTCAGTACCACATTGTTTTGTTCATTTTCTCCCATCTCCTCTTGGGTACCTAGCCATGTGGGTACCACTCAGACTTTGATTGGGAAGAATAAGGCTGAAAATGAACAACCATGCCTCTTCTGCTTGGCGTGGGTGGGTGTGTACCCAGCAGCCGCCTTTCAGATACGAGTGCTTGCCTGCTTCCTGTGCACCATTCACTGAGCACATGGTTGCTGACAGTTTGTGAGCCGAGCTCTGCCCCAGCCTGAGCAAGACCTGCTGGGTCCAGTAGGGGAGAGGGCAGCACCAAGGGCGAGGTAACCTTAGGTAGGCTTGAAGGGGGGGAGCAAGCAAGCCATCCAGGTGAGGTGCCTGGGAGGAGTGTCCACAGCCTGGTGGGGACTGGACACACGCAGGACACTGGCGGACGCCACTGCTGGCTCCGGGGGGCCTGGTCAGCAGAGGAAAGTCCAAGTGTTGGCCAGGCGAATCTAAGCTAATGAAGTAATGGCCCAGTTATTTAACTTTTCTTTGTGGGAGGCAGGAGGGAAGGCTGTGTCTGTTTTTGTTTTTTCTAAATAAATGATGGCAGAAGAAGGAACCTCACAGCAAATCATTTCACAGCAGCCTGCAGGACGAGGCTGGGTGCTGTGAGGGTCACAGCTGGCCCCGGGCCTGGCCTACAGAAAGACCCATAGGCCATCCACTCCAGGGAGTTGTCCAGACAGGTTGCTAGGGCCTGTGTTTTGGAAACCAGCACTCCTCATCAGGTTCCTGGTTTTTAGCCAGTGACTCATCTTCCCTGGTGGACCCTGGGGGTCCAGATGTCCAGGTTGAGAGTTGGCCAGACTTAGATGTCATAGCCCAGGGACCCCTCAAGGAAGCAAGGAAGTCTGTTTGCTGGGGAGGGGGGAAGACGCTGCAGCAGAGGGAGGCAGTGCTGTCGCCTGGGCGAGGAGAGGTCTGCAGAGGGGGAAATGGCCTGGCGCGTGGACCGCCGCTCTTGCCAGCAGCTTCAGGCTTCCCTTCCAGAACTGCCGAGGAGGAGGCCAGCCTGGTGCGGGGCTTCAGGGCGAATGGGAACCACATGGAGGCTGCAGGCTGGACTGCATCCCCCGGAGAGGCCTTTTCCTCTTGGGTTGCTTGTGTCTCGGTTTTAATTAAAATGCCCTTGTTAGGAAATTGTCTAGCGCTGATGAGCATCCCTGCTGACCACAGAGTAGCCCCCACCACACGGAGGAGGAGGACGAGGAGGAAAGACTCACACAGCTGCAGAGCCCAGGCCTCCCTCTCTGATGCCCAGGTCTGCCCCGGGGTCCTGTGACTGACTGGCATATAGGCGCTCCCTCCGGGCTCAAGGGGTGCCCCTGCTTCTCCAGCCCCATAGCTCCGGCAGCCTTTGTGTGGACTTCGATTGATGGTTTCCGGGGTTTCTTTCCACCCTCTGATTTTATTAGTGAGTACAGAAGATAAAAGGCTCTTCTGTATTTAATAAAGTTAAAATACCCCTTGAACCAAGCGAGGCTGCAGCCACCCGCTGACTTCCCCTCTTCCCCGTCCCCCAAGGCCCTCGAGGCCTGGGAGGGAGGTGGGAGGCCTGCCCTAGCCTTCCCCTCTGCAGCTCCTCCTCCCTCAGCTTCCGAGTGGCCAGCGCCGCATCTTTAGATCGGCTTGCTGAGAACTGCGGCTGTGAATCCACAGGTCTCCTGAGCATGCTGCACTGATGTGTCGGGCTGGTTTCCCGCCATCTGGCCACTCCCACCCTGGGCAGCTTCTGGTCCTTGAATACAAAAATGTCTTCCGAATTTTCCTTCTTGATCGTTTCAGCTTCAGTTCTTAACCAAACCTCTGTTCCCTAACGCCGCTTAGCCTAGCTGACCCTGGACACCAAGAGAGGATAGATAAAGCCTGCCGGACCCTTTGGTCCTCGGAAAGGCCTCTTTGTCCTTGTTACCTTTCATTAACACGATAGGACTATGTTTTAAAAGTGGAGCTGGCACCTGACTTGAGAGATGTAATTAGCCCACACAGTTGTTCCTTAGCCTTCTAGGGGACCCAGGTACTTGTGTTGCAGTAATTAGAAATCTGGTGTTGTGGAAGACCGCTTTTATACTAGCTCATGTTAGCAGCCAGCTCCCAGCGTTCTTGGAAGGGCTAATGAAATGCTCATTTTAAATGCAAATTCCTTGCACAGTTAGGAGGAAAATGAAATTATTCTGGCTTCCAGCACTCGCGCCACATTGTTGCCATTCCTTCTGATGGCCGAGGGGAGGGCGCATGACTAAACCCTTCAGCATCTTCATTATGACTTCAGATTTGAACTTGCTGAGAGGGAGCCGTGGCCCCGGGAAGTTAACTCTCTGCGGCCAAGTGACAGCATGTGGGTGCCCGTGTGAAGGCGCCGGCGGGCTCCTCTTGCACGCACCCACAAACGCCCTTTGGATTCTGCAGGGAATGGATGTCCTGGGGTACTTGCGGTGAGTGCAGGGAAGTTTGCCTTTTTGCTTTTCTTCAGCAACTGAGCTGTGCTGAGCCCTTTTGGCTTTCATCTAGCGGAGGCAGTTTGTGCTGCTTCCTGGAGCCTTAGCACGGAGCCCGGTGCTCTTCTGCCCTTGGGGCATCTCCTCTCACGCCTGCCCAGCTGTGTGTCTCGGCGTGCCTTCTGCGGCATCCCTGGCTTCGTGCATGGTGGGCAGCACCAAGCTCCAGGGCAGCGTGGCTGGGCACACCGGCTTCTTCCCCTCTTTTATAGAGACAGGGCCATGATACACTTGCAGGGCAGCTTAGCCCCTTGGAGCCCGGTGGGTTACACGTCTTTTCTTGAAGGTGGGAATCTTATGTCTGAAACAACTGTTGTCGTCTGTGTTTCCAGAGATCACGGGGTTACTTGTGGTAACCCAGTCTTTCAAGGCAGCCCTCTTTCCTGGAGAGCTGTGGGCATGGCTGGAGGCAGAGTCCTAGCGTGCTTTCTCTAACTGCAGAACAGTAGCTTAGTATTGGGTCGCTCTGAAAGTAGGGGTGGCGTGCTCATTTATGGGTGCCAAGTATTCAAAGAAAAGCAGAATCCTTGTGTGTACAGTCAGTGTGCTTCCAACTGTGCCTTCTAAATTGTATTGCAAAGCTTTTTTCTTTTTGGCTTATGTTTTCTTGTAAAGCAGAACATTCACGTCTGTTTGTAGGTTATTGGCTGACTGGAATCCTAAGGGTTAGGTGTTGGGCATTGGGGGTTAGAAGAATGCTGTGTTCTTTGCCTTTCATTTCTGGGGACTCTACTAAGGTCACCATGGGACTCTGGGTGGACGGCGATGGACAGAAAACAAGCTGCATTCAGCATCATTCCTCTTCCTGTTGCAAGTGTCGTAGGCCTTCCAGAGGGTTGGGGCAGATCTCCCCCACCAGGAGACATTGGCTTTACACTGGAGAGCCGCCATATTGAAAGGCCACAGAGCGATGGCTGGGATGCAGTTCAGTGGCTGCAGAACCCTGAAGCGGACCAGTGTCTCTGTTTAGTAATAATGAACAAAGACCCAGTAAGGACTGGTGATGTGTCCAATCCAAGCTGGCCACTGGGGCAGAACAAGGACTCAGAACTTGGCTCTGTCCTCTTCCGGTTTCATTTCAATCTCAGGGTCTGTTCCCCTCCCCACCACTGAAAGTTTGGCTGGATGGTTCTTTGTTTTGGAGGTTGTAGTGATGATGCATAGCCGAGTCAAACGTGTCTACACCCACTGCCCTTTCCTCGCCTTTCTGTAGCCATGGCCAGCAGTGTCCCCCCTGACACTGCCAGCTGTCCCTTGAGGGGAGAAAGTTGCTCAGTCTTTCAGATACAACACGATGTTGCTTGGGATCCCTAGAGAACATTTTAACATTGGAAGGGCTCCTTCCTCTTTGCTCTGGAATGCAAAGCACAGCTGAAGGCTCAAGTGTTTCCTGCGGCTCTCCCAGCAGCTAGCGCTACCCCCTCTCCAGGACGGGTTTTCCTTTCGGTGGATTTGATCTTTGCTCTATTTTTAGTCTTTATTTTTCTGGCTTTAAGTGATAATGATACTGGCTCTGGAGCTGTCTGCCCCAGGCAGTTTCTACTTCTAACTTTTACAGATGGGTGTGTCCGGAGCAAAGTGTATGAGCCAGGGGAAACCCAGGAGGTTGTGGTAGTCTAGATGCCAGTCAAGAGGCAAGTGCCCAATTTATAAAATTAGTCGAGCGTCAAGCCCCCGAGAGGATACTCACTGCCCTAACCCACCTCAGCACGTGTGGGTGGGTTGACGTTGCCTGTGAACCCCTCTGTTAAGGGGTAGCTCAGGGTGACTTTGTACTATGTGGACACAAAAGGGCAACAGGGCTTAGAGCACAGCCGGAGAGGTGACTCCTGTACGCGGGCTGCCCACACCTCTCCTGGTTAAGTCACTAAATATATGTGGTGAGCAGGGCTGTTCTGTAAGCAGAAGCATAGGGACTGTGCTGCCGCTTCCTGGGTAGGACTGCTGTGTAGTAATGTAAAAGCGAGTGTGCACCTTACTGAGTAAGTGCAAAATTTGCCTAAGGTGAACCTGTGCTAGCATGCAGAGTCCCGTAAGAGCAATGTGGAGACGCATGCATGGTGGTTATGGGTACCGTTCCCCTCTTGTCTTTTATGGAATTATGGCCAAAGACAGAGGCTCCCTGGGCTACGAAAGCTCCAGAGTCCCTTCTGCGTGTGCACTTTCTGGCTGGAACAGAAAAGATACACGTTTGGCGTGTAATCTTGGGTACCCGGGCGTACCCGGGCGTACTCCCCCCCCCAGAGAGGGTCTTAGGAAGACAGATAGTCAAGGTTATCTGGTCTTTACACACTGATGTGCCTCACAGTCCCTTCTCTTTGGGACCAGTCCCACAGCTGTCGGCTTCCCTTCTGAAGTGTGAGCCCAGGACCACCGCCCAGTGAAAAATGGGCCAGATTTCGGTGCAGTCTCCTAGGTACACACAGTCTTACCTCAGTTTACCCCGCCTAGGAAATATGCCCAAGCAGTTGGTCGTGTGCTGATTTAAATTTCTTAGAGGGCTGGTGAAATAGCTCAGCGGACTGAAGCTCCTGCTTAGGCAAGCTTAGGCAACCACAGCAACTGCGATTTGATCTCCTGCACCACACTGCTGTGCCAGTCCCATCCCCAGGGTAGGCTGGGCCAGCCATAACATAAGTAAATAAAGTTAAAAAAAAAAAAAATTCTTAGAAGTGCTTCGCACTGAAAAATGACCAGGGGATCAGTGTGGAGTTAAACCCATTGGCATCTCCCACACAGCTGGGATTTACTCAGCTGAGGAAATTTAATATATCAAGACCTTCCACCCAGTCATTATTCAGAGTCACAAAGGAATCCTCCTCTGGTCTTTATGTTTGTGGTACTTGTTCAGAAAGCACTGTCAAGATCCTTCGATGGGACGCTCTTCCTGGTCATGTGTCTGCCTTTTCTGGAAAAACTGAGGCCAGGTGTTGGCAGAGGAGCACGAGGACTCCTGGAGACGCGGTCATCACTGTTCAGACCATGGCTGCATCCACCATGGCCGGCAGTCAGGGGGTGTGATGTCCGAGGTAATTTATAGTGCTTTTGGGCAGACAGGAGTAGGTGGAAGTGGGGGTTCTCTTTGTCTTTTCTTGGCATGTGATTGAAAAGAACTTGACCAAATGAGAAACATTTGTGTGGGGGGTGGGGGCGGGGGAAGGATTCTGGAGGCTTCTTAACTGGGGTCAAATATTGGTTCATTATTTTATTTGGAATAAGGAAGCAGACTAACCCCTCATCTGAGATGGGTGTTGAGAACATTGCCACTCTTTTTTGCTCCTGAACAAATGCATTTTCTGACCTAGGGAGCCACGTAATTCTGGGCTGCGTCACACACAGGATGAATCAGAAGAAAAAGTGTGTGGAGTGAGCCGTCTCAAAAGGATACGTGGCCTTGGGTGGACTTTAAAGTTAGTTTCTTTTACAAAGATTTCTGCCCAAAGGAGCTACTTCTCTTTCTTCTCCTCTTTTTTTTTTTTTTTTTTTAAAGGGGGTATTGGACCCAGAACCCCCTCTGCTGTTCCCCTGCCACCTTTTAATTTTGTGACAGAGTCTTGCTAAGTCACTACGTTACCCAGGCTGGGCTTGAACTTGTGATCTTCCTGCCTCAGCCTCCCAGAGTGTGGGATGATAGGTGCATGCTGCCATACCTGGCCCAGAAGCTGTTCTTTATAAGGTGAAAGGAATTCACAAGTCCCAACCTTTTAACGTTGGTAGCAAAGGGGCCTGAAGCAAGGGAGGGGAGGAGGGAAGGAGGGAAGGAGAAGGAAGCTGTGGTTGCCTGGCCTTTGGGAAGCAGAGTGTCTTAGTTACTTTTTACTCATTGCTGGGACAAATACCTGACCCCAAAAATGGAGGAAGGAAAGGTTTATTTAGCTCACAGTTACTGAAGGTTTCAGTCCATACTCGGCTGGATCTAAGGCAGAGAGGCACAGTGCAGATAGCATCCAGTTCATGGCAGAACAACAGCAATCGTGACAGAGGCAACCAACCAACCAGGGAGCCGAGCAACAGCGCTGATCAGTCTCTCTGTCTCTCTTTAAATTACATCAGGCTCTCTGCCTTAGCCTATCCATCTCAGGCCACACCTATAATTCCCAGCAGTACTCAGACCATAATCTCATCAGTACTAAAATCCGTAATCCCAGTGGATCATGGATCAAGTCTGAAACTCTAGAAGCCCCTGCCTCGTGATTGCATGAGGCTTTGGGGGGACAACTAGACATAAACTGTAACACAGAGCCAGGCGGATGACACACTACAATGGAGACTTCACCTTGTGCTAGCAAGGGAAGAAAAGTAGTCCTCTCATTCCGGCTGCTGAGTGCTTGGTTGTTCTAGAATCAGTGCTCTGAGATGCATGCAGTTAGTGGACCCCTGAGCCTGTGATGCCTGCTGCGGTATATGTGTGACTCCAGGTGGGGTGTGATGGTGCAGGTGGTGAGGGGCCTCCCTGCATGCTAGGAATGGCGGAGAGGCCCGTCTGGTGGGAGGCTTCTCAGGCCAAGATGGAGGCATCCCAATGGTCACACTGGAGGGAGTGAGCTGAGTTGGTGGCAAGCAATGCTGTGTTTCTATCAGAAAGACTGTGCGGGGAGGAGGAACGACTTGGGCGCAGACCCCACAGCGGGAGCATAGGAGACCAGGCCTCATGGAGAGGGAGAGGCCCAGAGGTCAGGCAGCCCCCTGGGACTGACTGGCGGTGTATGTGGGAACAGGGGCTGTGGGGCTGAGTCGGAACCAGCAGGCCAGAGTCCTTCCTAGGAAGGGCCTCACATCTCCAGGTAAGGAAGGTCACCATGAATATAGGCCAGTACCTACATTCTGCGGGCAGTAGAAGGCAGGGGCTAGCAAATAGCAGGCTGGCAGGCCGGGCCGGGCGGGCAGCGGAAAGCAGCCCTGCGTCTTCGCTGTTGACTGATGGACGAGGGGAGCTGGCTTCTCCCACACACTGGCCTTTGGGAGGACTGCCCTGTATATTTTCATTACAACCTGACTTGTCACCCCTGATTATAAAACCTCTAAATTATCCTTAATCCTTTGGAGGAAAGGTCCAGCGATATCCTTTCCTCTCTGCAGATCAGCCAGTTAGCGTACATCCTGGTTTACCTGCTGTGACTTCCTTGAAGAAGGCTTCTCCACCTCTTCCCCTCTCTTCCCTGCCAGTCTCCTGGGTGCCAGGCCAGTGCAGGGACTGGCAGAGCCCAGGGGGGCAGCCTGGCCCCTAAGAAGACCAGATGTTGTGGTAAGGGACAGAGGCTCAGATGCCAGGCAGCCCCCTGATTGTGAAAATAGACGCAGCCCTTGGCACGGAGGGCACTGTGGGCAGGCTGTCAGGGCGTTGCTGGCACAGGCATCTTGTCATGGAGGAGTGCACCCTGGGAGCAGCTTCAGCTGCCAGCCTATTTCACGGACATTCTGGTTGTTGTTGTGATGCACATGTGTAATCCCTGCTCCTTGAGAGGCCGAGGCAGGAGCATTGCCATGAACATCTTAGAAAAAAAAGTTAGGGATGTAATCTGATGGTAGAGCACTACCTGTCTTGTAAGTGTGAGACCCCAAGTTTAATCCTCAGTGCAGCAAAAATCATTAAATGAATGGATATAAAATAAAAGGGCTGGGCATGTGTGGCTTAGTGGTTGAGCACTTGCCCAGGGAGTGCAAGGCCCCCTGGGTTTCATCTTGGGGGAAGGGACCTGTCCTTCCAGGGGAACCAGGTCCCCTCTTGCCTGTAAGTGAAGTGGAGCTGTGTGCTGTGCTCCTGTCCAGCTTGGTATGACCCAGGTGTCTGCCCTGGCATGCTCTAGGCTGCTGGGTGGAGGCCTGGCGGGGCAGGGTCCTGTGAGGTCAGGAGGGCAGGCAGTGTCTTTCCCTGGCCCCTGTGGAGAGTGGTCAGTCCCTCCTCTGTAAGTCACCAGGAGGATGGTGAAGCAGCCTTGCAGCCCAGGGAGCCCGGCTGCAGTCGGAGCCCCCTTGGGTCAGGCTGAGGCCCTCGGTGGAAAGCAGTTGGAGGTTGGATGTGTGCCAGAGGCTGGGTTCTCGCTCCTCGGTGTCTCAGCCTCTGCCTCACCTAGTGGATTGTCTGGGCTGGACATCAGAGAGCCGCCACCTCTGGAGTCCATCTCCCGGCCTGGCCATCCTCCTGCCCGGTCCTCTGGGGGTGGAAGCAGTGACTGCGTCTGAATTTGAGAAAGATCCCACTGCTGCACGGATGCCGTGGGAAAGGGGCGTGAGGTCACCGTGTCCCCATGTGCGTGGCAAAAGCCCTTTGTTCTGGTGTTGGCAGGCTTGTGCCTTTCCTGCACTCTTAGCAATGGCTTTGCTGTACAGCTATTGTTCTGCGTCCATCAAGAGGAATTTGGGGCATTTGTGTGTGTGTGTGTGTGTGTGTGTGTGTGTGCGCGCACATGTGCGTGTGCATGTATGAACATGCTTGTCTTCAGCTTAGGAAAGATGGCAGAATCCCATGGGAGGCTTAACTTTTGAAGAAGGTCATGTACTGGAGAGTGGGCTCTGTACTCTTAGTCTCGCTTTTGCTTCTTGAGGCAGCAGCCTTTAGCCAGAGAGAGGGCCAAACATTTTCTCTATTAGATATGAACTCTTAACCTGCAAAGGTGCAAGGTCCAGACTGCCCAAAACCAGGTCAAAATGCTGCTGGGCGACAGGGTGTCCCTTCTGGCATTGTCGCCACTGTGGTTTGAATGTGTCCACCTGGAGTTCACTTGTTGCAAACTGAATCCTCAGGGCAGTCGTGTTGGGAGGTGGGGTGCTGAGAGGTTGGGAGCAGGTGTCACGGAACCTCCCGAGGAGCCCCCAGGGCCTCACTCAGACTTCCCAGCCTCCGGAAGAAATAAAACCATGATTTATAAATTAGCCAGTCTCGGGCGTTCCATTCCGGAGACAGAAAAGGCGTGAAGGTGGTAATTAAAAATTTAAAAAGATGGCTTTGTTTCCCAGTGGGATGACGGAGGATCTGCCGGGTGTTCTGTCATCGGGGACGGCGGTGCGCGCGCTCCTCTTTGGTTGAGGTGACACTGGCACTGTGGAAGGCTTGGGAGGGACACGCGCTGGCTATGTCTCCAGCTTTTGCTCTCATCAGTGGTCAGTGGGTGAGCCGAGCGTTCAGTGACAGACAGAGTTCTCTGCAGGGAGGCAGTGGCCTGGAGGAGAAAGTGTAAGGACCCCGGCCTCTGCGTGCAGCCGGCGAAGGAGGTGCCCACTCGCCCCCCCACCCCCCGCCCTGCCCCCACTCCGCAGCCCCGTCTGGCCTTCCCTCCACGCTCAGCTGCTGCGGGTGACTGGATGAGACTGTTCCTCTCTGTTCCTGGTAACAGAATGTGCCGCAGGAAACAGGCTGCTGAGCACATCTGAGGAAAAGATCACCGGGCCCATAAGAAACCCAACACTGGCTTTTCCCAGAATGATGGGCCACTTTGGAGGTCAGTGTGGCATCAGGCCAGAGCACAGGGCTGTCCCAGGGTGTGGCTTTTAAAAATGAAACGGTATTTATAGAAGTTCATCCTGGAGCCAGAACTTGTTCCTTGTCAGGCCCTGCCCTGGATAGCCCTGGGGTCACTGCACTGCACTGTGGCCTCGGTGGGTTTTAAAACCAGGCTGATGCTCCACCACCTCCCGGGACGCGGTGCCCTGAGGTGGCAATTGAAACTGGGCATGGTAGCGCGCGCCTGTAATCCCAGCTCTTGGGAGGCTATCACCAGGCAGTCTGATCTACTAATGAGACCCTGAACACTCTGCAGACCCTTCCCTAAAATATAATAAATAAATAAATAAATAAATAAATAAATAAATAAATAATAATAAAACCAGGCTGAGTGTAACTCCAAGGATAACTCTGAAGCAAACCTTTGGTAAGTGCTTGATGTCTATCCACACACAGGAGAGCATCTAACGTGTGTCGATTGTGCTCAAAGTCGGGGTGGGGGGGGTTGGGACATAACCCTGCAGTCTCAGCTTCTTGGGAGACAGAGGCAGGCAGGTCCCTGGATCCAGGAGTTTGAGGCCAGTATGGGCAACATAGTGAGACTCATCACTATAAAAAAGGTAGTGAGAAAGAATAAAACAGAGACCCGCATAGCCAGGTGGCAAAGGCCTGGCAGCTGTGCTCCCCTCAGAGGTGGTGAGCAGCTCAGATTTTAACCAACTTTTGGGCTTCTTACTTCCACCATCCATACCCATGTTCCTGTTTTAAACAACATGTGCTTTTGTTTATCATTATGGTTGTGTAAGAATAATGTAGAAAACCTGAGCACTCAGCTCCTGTGGGCCCCAGCTGTCCTGAGGGTGCCACCTCACCTGCAGGGACAGCTTCCCAGCCTCGTCCCTGCTCCTGTGTGTCACACCACACAGGCTTACTCCTTCCGCCCGCACTTACGCAGGGGCTGTAGGGTGGTGTGAATTGTAAGCATGGGTGCTTGTGTTACTGCAGCGGGAGTCCTTAGCCTGAGGTACCGAGAGGAATTTTGGGGGGCTCCTGAACCCCCTCAACACTAAATGCATACTTCTGTCCTCCTTTTGGGTGGAAGGGCTCGTGGTGTTTTTGGAAGCATTTGTGGTGTTGCCCTGTCTCTGTCCCCTACGCTTCCATCAGAGCACGGAACAGCATGAACATTGTGGTGGGGCTTTTATTTAGATGGATCTCGGCTTGTTGAAGATGCCTTGGTGTGCTCAGTTTGTGCGAATCTTAGATTGGACAGTACCTAACTGTTGAAAGGAAAACAGGCAGGAGGCTTCCCTGGGGAGTCCAGGGTGGCATCCTGGCCCATCCTGTGGGTGGCCAAGTTGCCTTTGCACTTTCTCTCTGAAACCCACACTTCCTAGTCTTGACTCAGGAACGAGCAAGCTAAAAGGGAGGTGAAAAAATTGGAATAGTGGCTCTAGTTTTCAAAACAAATGATCTCACCGCCTGAATTCTGGTTTATGCCTTATAAATAATAATGGACGTCTGGGAAAACAGACACAAATACCTCCAGTGTGGGTGGGGGCAGCTGCATCCCTGCTGAAGCTGACATGCTACAGTCAGAACACCCCAACCCTGCCGCTGTCGGCCGAGGCACGTGTAAGTGAAATTGCTGCTGGCGGCCATTCACTTCTTCACAGGGGCAAATCACCACACACCCTAGGTAAGCTGACTTAACGTGAAATATCTCCGGTCTGTGCCCAAAGCACAAGGGAGTTGGGGAATGCTCTTGCCGACGTTTCATCCTCTCCACGTTCTGCAGGTCCCCAAGGTTGGATGTAACCTGCCTGAGGTCACATTGATTTGTAAAAAGCCAGCTGAACCTAGAACCTGGTGGGGTAGAGGCAACTATTAAGATGATTGTGCATAAATATGTAATTAGACAAAGGGAAAGCCATAACCAGAAATCTCATTGCTTAGAGAAGAGCGCTATGATACTCACTTCAGTCCACCACCACGAAGCACTGACCACTAGCCTGGAGAGTTCACGGATTTCTCTAGTCCTCAAGTATTCCCTTGGGAGAGGCTCTAGCCTTGAGGGTCTTTGAGCCTGCTTTGTGGGAGAGGAGTTTCCTGGGTCAGTCTGTGTTCTTCACACCGTGACAACTCAAATGGTATACGCCTGTAAAGACTTTAGGTTTTCTTCCTCTGTGCGGAAACATACAGTTCTTCTTCTTCTTTTTTTTTTCCTTCAACTTTGCTTTTGAAGAAAACCAGGAGTTTGGGTTTGGCTAGTGCGAATCTCTTGGGATTAAGGAGAAAGAATCAGAGAGTGCTTAAGATCTGGAACTACAGACAGCTTTGTCTCCTCCTCCGTTAAGAGCCAGACAGGATAAGAGGAATAATTATTTAGAAACGGAATTTTATTAGGGAGGTGCTTTGCAGGTAGAATGCAAGCTTTCTGGAGTCAGTTCAGTGGCTCTGTCCCTGGCTTCACCCTTGCTGGTGGTTGGTGCGGGTCAAGGTCTGTGTGCTGTCTGCTTCCTGGCCTTGCTTATCCATGAGCAGAGATTTGGGGCTGCTCAGTACGAAGCAGAAGCGCACGGCTGTGTGGTGGGGGAGGCTGTTCTGGTGGCTGCCGCCCGTGGCTGTGGGTGTCACTTGCCCAAGTCGCAGGCCGGGGATTTGCCAACTCTGAGGCCACCCAGGGCCTTGAGGCCTTCGGCCACATGGCGATTTTCCCTTTCTGCTCTTTTCATGAGCTGAACCCCATGAGGGGCCGCTGGGGAGGGAGGGTGCTACTCACTGGTCACGTGGCCTCCTGCAGTTACATACAACCTGTGCGATTCTCTTCCAGCACATCACGATAGGGTAACATCTGGACTGGACTCCCGGCCCCTTGACGCTTGGCTGCCCACATATGCCTGGATCAACTTGTTGAAAACTGTGAGTCACCTCCACATTCTTGTTTTTTGGGGGCAGCGCCAGGTGCACAGAACTCAGATGCCACCTCTGAGAGTCTCTCTCTGCTCCTCCTCCTCCTGCTTAGGCCCCTGCTCAGGTTCCTTCCCTGCGCTTAAACTAGGAGCAGTCTTTTTGATTACTTGGTAGACTACCCACTCGTCCATTCATCTGATGATGTGTATTGAGTGTTTGCTGTGTGCATCACCGAAGATAAACGCATTCTCACTAAACGCATCAGCCAGCCACCGCAGCTCTCTCTGGGGAGACTGCTGTGCCACAGATGCTCTGTGCTAGTGTCCCAGGGGCTCTTGGTGAAACACAGATTTTGATTCAGGAGTCTTGAGTGGGGCCTGAGGTCCACACTTCTGATGCTTCCTAGATGCTGCCCTGCTATGGGCTTAAGAGACCGCTCGCTGCTCCCAGGAAGTGCTGCGAGCCTGCCCCAGAGCGTGACTCCTGGGGACCTGTGTCAGCAGTGAGGTCCTGAGTCCACCGTGCTGTGTGTGGGTGTTGGCGGTGTCTCCACACACACCGAAGGGCTGCCGGCCGTGGAGTTGCTGTCAGCAGTAGGCATGATGTGAGGTACCGCAGAGCTGTGGCCTGAGCACAGAAGCCTTTGAGCAAGGATCGTGAGGGCTGAATGAGGCTGAGGACACGGCTTCGAAGGGAGCCTTGAGCCAAGCGATGCCAAGGCCCCAGAGTGCCTCTGCACTGCTCTCGAGGTCCCAGGTGTGTTCGGGGCTCCGTGCTGGGTGCTGCACCGTGGACACTTGCAGAAGTCCAGTGTAGTTTTCACAGACTTGATTGGCTCCACCCCTGAGCTTTCATCACTACTACAGCCTTTGCATTGCCCCAGGAACTTGAGTTGAGTGACACATGGTCTCCTAGCTTAGTGCCCTGTAGGCTGGGTGGCATTGAAGCTGCTGCTGCAGAGGGGCCCTGGGAGAAGGAAACTGGGGCAGGTAGCCATAGTGTGGCAGGCAGGGTCCAGCCGAGGCTGGTGGGGCGCACAGGAGGCTCTTGCTTTTATTGTCTGGACCATGACTAGAAACGGAGTTTAGTGCCAGGGTGAGAGCCGATGAGTCGTTTTCATCGCCTGTCCTGCCCTGGCATCCCCAGGGAGGCCCTTGGGGCACAGCACTGGCATGTACCTGGAAGCACATCAGTCCTTGAGGGGTTGGGGCTTGAAGAAAGGAACAAGTCCTGTCTTGGGGCTTCATTCAAGCCTGAGGGGAATGGCTCTCCCCAGGGAACGATGGTGGCTGCTAATCGTCTGGGGACACTGTTCCTGCGTTAGCCCTTGACGGCTCCCGGCTGGAAGGCTGGAGGCGTGCAGCTGGCTGTGCGTTCCAGCCGCTCTGGGATTTCTGTATCAGAGGCGCTTTCCAAACCACAGGACTGTGCTCAGGGTCAATGTGTCTGCTCTGCATTGGAGCCACAGGTCTGGTGCCTTATGTCCTGTGTGTTTTCCATTAGGCTTCCTGACTCTTGGCTTCCTGCCGCTGTGTGCTTTGGGCTGGCCTTGCCTCTCATCCAGTGCAGAATCAAATTGTTCTGCTGGCAGGGTGAGAGCCTCCACTTCTTGTGCTGCAGGCAGTGACCAAGGGGAGCCAGGTGTCACTCTTAGGCTGCTAACCGTTCCTCCAGCCCCTGTGTGTACCTCCCTTCTGGGACGTGTGGGAGCCCTCCCAAGAATAGGACAGAACTGCCCTGGGATAGCTGCTCCCCTGGCCATTAGACTGGAGAGTTAGATGTGTTTATCTGCCCAGACTCGAGGTGCTGGGGCTGCCGGGAGCTGGTGGAGTCCCATCTCTGCAGGGTGGTCACCTAAGCCCAAGCGCCTCCACGAAGCTCCACTTGTCATGCAGGCCCCAGAGACACAGAGCCTGTGTTCCCTGGGCTTTTTTCCTCAGTAGCAGAAGGGAAGAAAAAGAGTTTCCTTTGCAAGGCTGTTGTAGACAAAGGCCTTTAGACAGCTGTGTTTTACCCTGCCCATGCGCTTCTCTGGGACTCCCTGACAGCTCCTATTCCTCTCGGGTCTGGCTGGTTCCCTCTAGCTGAGCTCCTCGTTGGTGTCAGGAGCCCACTTCTGGTTAGGTCAGTTGTGCCCATGTGGGCAGGGACAGCACTCCAGCCAGCCTTGTGTCTAGCACCCAGCACTGGATCTGGGCCTCAGTGAGCATCTGTTAACCAAACTCATAAGGTCCTCTGTCACCGGTTTTGTGAGAGCCACCCGTCGGAGCTGTGGTGACCGAATGTGTGCTATTGCTGCACACTGGGCCCGCCTTGGAGTGGGCGTGGTGGTCACATCCTGCAGACTGGGCCCGCCTGGGAGTGGGCATGGTGGTCACGTCCTGCAGCAATGGGTCTGCACAAAGCGACCAGTGTCTCTCTGCCTCCCAGGACTGGTGCTGGCGACCTCTCTAGGCACATCATTGGTGATAAAAGTTGATGAAGACGGAGTCCAGTCTCTCCATAACACAGGTTTTATGTTTCTTTCAAATGTCTTCTTGTGCAAGGATCTAGCAGTAAGTTACAACCTCCTGGTGTTTCAGAACAAGGAGAATGGTGGGCGGAAAGGGCAATGGGATCTTCCACCCCAGGGTCGCCTCACCGCTAATCCTCTCAGTGTCTCTGGTGTCTGCCTGTCGAATGCCCAATGGGTACTGGATGACCGGGCCGCTCTCCTCTCTCTGTGCCTCTTCCTGTCTTTCTCTTTGTTAAAATTACAATGTAATATATATGTGATCTTCGGGGGTGGAGGAGGGGACGGGGTTGGGGGCAGAGATAGCTTTCTTCTCCCGATACCATGTCCCCTTCCTAATTGCCTACTGCTACCCTACAGGGAGGTTCTCGGCAGCTCTCAAACCCCGGCCCCTGAGCCCACATTGCTGGCCAGGGCACTTGGGGTAGGGGGCATGGAGGGTTTTACCCATGGTCCAGGCCAGCTAGGTAGTGGACTATTTCGTCACCTTGTCAGAAATCAGGGCTCCGCAGTGGCATCCAGTCAGAAGCCTGTTCCTCACTTGGTACCCAGAGAATCAGGTTTCTTTGGATTTTACAACAAAACTACCTAAAAAGGCTTAATACTGAAAGGAAGGAATTATTTTGCATCCACAGTTGTTTCTTCTTCCTTGAAGAGAAAGATCTTAGCTGACTTAAGAACAGTAAATGGTATTAACATTGTTTTTTGCTGAGCAGGAAAATATTTTTAAGGTAGTATCAAGATTCTCAAGTATACGAAGTTTCATAATGATTTGAATGTGAGAAAGTGTTTTTCAAACAGGATAATATTGTTCTGTGTGGTGCATGTGCAAACAGTCCTCAAGGACATTTATCCTATACTGACACAAACCCAGCCCATATTTAAAGGACATTTTATTTCTGTTGTTGCCTGTTTTTCTGTGGCCAGGTTATGCTTTCTAGCCATTGACTCCCCTGCTCCCATAGTTTCCCCCAAGCCTCCTCCCCAATTTATTTTTCTTTTATATTATGATTAGCATTTTTGTAAGGGTTTTTTTTTTTTTTGGGTGTGTATCTCACACTGGGCAATTCTATAGAATTTCAAGGCTAAGAGAGGTTCAGAAAATATTCTTGTGAAAAGATGACACTATTTCTGTCCACAATATTTTCTTTGTGATGTGGTAAACAAAATATTAAAATGTCTCCTAAAAAACTGGCTTTGGGCTGGGGAGATAGCGCAGCGGCATAAGCGCCTTCCTGGCAAATGCAAGGTCCTGAGTTCAATCCCTAGTACAAAAAAAAAAAAAAAAAAAAAAAGGCTCTGGCAGATCTGGAATTCACGGGACTCCATACGCAGTCTTCTCACCAGCGGGTGGAGGTTGCCAGGATGCCTCTCTGGTCTCAGGGCTCAGCCTCCTAGGGCCTCCTATGTGTTCACCCCTCCTGCTCTCATTACCAGGCAGTGCCTGGTGTGGATAGTTGCTGGATGCATCTGGAGCTCATGGCTGCCCATAGATGCTTGGGAGGGACCACATCTGTCCAGGTGTGTAGGAGGGAAGCCATGGGGGAGGGCGGAGCTCTCCCTCCCTGGGCTCCCAGCAGCCTCGGGCTCCCTGGCCCTCTTCCTCTGGTCATGCTGGTCCAAACGAGGCCTGGGTCTCTGACGTTTATGGGAAGCGCATCTCTTCAAGACAGGGCCACTGCACTTTGTCATCTGGCGGGTGTCTGCGGAAGATCTTCTGGTTAATGGATGCTGACAGGAGGGCTGATAAAACTCCCCGGGCTGCTCCTTGTGTGTCAGCATGGCTGCTCTGGCCCTTCCCGGACCAGGACGCTTAGAACAGACCTCTCTTTGGGGTTAGAACCATTTCTAGTCCATGTTTCTGGTTCATAGATACTGACTGGATGGGAGCCAGGACCTTGAGAAGTCAAGGCTGTTTCCCTCCAGCGTGGCCTCAATCTCCCTACTTTGGAGCTGGTCCTCCACCGCTTGATAAGACTGGGAGTTCCAAGTGAGCTCTACTATAGAGCAGACCACCTTAGGGACACCACATGGGTTAGCGTGGCCTTGGGAGCTACAAAGCATAGTAGCTGGGACAGTAGCATTTCCTCCAGATGTTTTGTTCAGTGGAAGTATTTCACTGTTAAAAAAAAAAATGCCCTCTGACTCCCTGCTGAGAGCAGAGGCAGTCACTTAAGTCCTGCCTCTGTGTAGCTGGAGGAGAACCGCACCCACGGATTGCTCTTGGCTGTGTCCTCTGGCCAGCTGTGTGGCTCCCAGGACACCAAAGGACAGCTGTGTGGAAAAGATGCGGGGGAACGGTGCGGGTGGGAGCGGGGCTGAGGGGACCATGGAGCCACAGCTTCTCAGTTTCCAGGGCTGGCTTGGGCTTCTTGGCCGCAGGTCAGCGTCCCACTGCGGCACTCAGATCTGGAAGTGGCTGTGGTGATGGCAGCACAACCCTGGAGGACAACGGATGGACAGGACAGCCTGCCCGGCACGACGGGTTGCTAGGAGAGCTCCCTGGGGAGGGGGCGAGAGCTGGAGGCCTGGACGCTGCTGCGACAGCCTGCTGGGATCTGCCGGTGACCGGCTAACTTGGCACAGATTTTATTTTTATTACTTAAAAAAAAAAAATAGCCTTAGAACTCTGGTGGCAAAATATACAAAACAAAGGCAGATGGCGCAGAATGAGTTCAGCTGGTACTCAGGGCATTTGTTTTATAATTAATTATCTTCAGAGATCATTGGGTCCATGAACGGATTTTACCAGTGAGGTCCCACGGAGGGCAGCAGCGAGGCCAAGCGCTGGAGTCTGGACTCCCTCCTGATCCTCCTTCTTTGGATGGAAAACTGTGCTGCGCTGTGCTGGAACACGGCTGCGTGTTAGTCAGCTTTCTGTCTCTGTGATGATGCAGCTGAGAAGATCAACTTCGGAGGAGGAAAGCTTTGTTCTCTCTAATGGTTCCAGAAGCTTCAGTCCACGAGCAACAGCTTGACCTTGTTGCTTGAGGCCTGGGACAGGGCAGAACACCATGGCAGGAGCGCGTGGCAGAGGAGGCCTGTGCGATGGAAAAGGGAGGTGCGGGGGGACGGTCTCTAGCTGTGATGATGTCACTTCCTGCTAGGCCACACCCCTGAGAGGTTCCATCACTTAGCAGCGCCATGGGCAGCTGGCCCAGATTTTTATACATAGGCCTTTGGGGGCTGCTTCAAAGCCATCTTATTAGTTTTCTATTGCGGCTGTGAAAATGACCAGGAGCTTAGTGGCTGAAACAGCATTGATCGTTCCCCCAGCAGTTCTGTGCATTACAAATCTGACACAGGCCTGGCTGTGCTAGAATCCAAGTTTCAGACAGCAGTGTGCCTCATGGAGTCTCTAGGACAGGAGCAAGTTCTCGACCACTTCGTTGGCTGCGACCACTTCCTTGGCTGTGACCACCCGTGCTGCCCACCGTCTCGTGTCTCTGCGACCCTTCTTTCATCTAAATGTCCCCTACTCTGCACAACTGGGAAAAGCTTTGTGGTGACCAGACCATCCCTTAGGGCCACTTTGGAGCCCTTAACCTGGTCACATCTGCAGAACCTGCTTTGCCACATT
The DNA here is from genome assembly GCA_004027025.1 of Myocastor coypus. Taxonomy (NCBI): domain Eukaryota; kingdom Metazoa; phylum Chordata; class Mammalia; order Rodentia; family Myocastoridae; genus Myocastor; species Myocastor coypus. The sequence continues at coordinate 26,966 of PVJA010012898.1, forward strand.
GGGTGCCATCTTGGAGATGAGGTCCTTGAACACCTGCGGGCCAGACGCGCGGGCCAGACGTGTAGAAATCAACCGGCGTGCAAGGGGTGCGGGGTCATGCCCGCCTGATGGCCAGCCCTCGGTGTTCCCCTAGCTGCGTCGCACCATGTTGGTTGATGCCTGGTAGGCAGGAGCCCCCCCCTTGAGCTCCTCCCTGAGGGGAGGGTGTGGCCAAAGCCGGGAAAGCCCTGGCAGGCCACGTGATGTTCTGAGCGCAGCCCCACAGTATGGCCCCATTGACCTTCGCTGTGTGCGCCGCTTTGTGGGTGAGGTCTGCCCTTGCCGGTATTGGAGAGGTGCGTGAAGCAGCTTAAATGTAGAGGGTGGGGCTTTCTGTCCTCCTGCTCCGTCTCTTAGTTGCAGTCCTTGGAGGCTTCCTTAGGGTCTTTTCCTCCCCTGGAGATGTAAAGCAGGGCAGCTGCTGGGCCTGCTCTTGGCCTGGACCTCATGTCTGGTACATGCCTCTGTCAGTCTGAGCCTCCAATCCTAACTCCCTGGGGATGGAGCTCAGTGGATGAGCTCCGATCAGGTGTCCTGCTGGTGTAGGGCTAGAAGAGGAGGTCAGTGGATGGTCACAGGTGAGTTCGTATTAGAGAGGTCACCTGATTGAACACTGTTACTGTAGAAACAACTGCTGTGGGTTAATTGAAGAGTGTGTGTGTGTGTGTGTGTGTGTGTGTGTGTGTGTGTAGTACTGAGGATTGAATCAGAACCTCTGCTCTGAGCTTCATCCCTAGCCCCCTTTAAATGTTTCTCTTTAACTTTGAGACACAGTCTAAGTTGCCTGTTCTGGGTTCACATTTGAGCTTTTGCATGGGGCTCCCAGATTGCCAGCATTATAGGCATGGGCCTTTAGGCCCAGATGTTCATGTTGTCTTAAAAGAATGTATTTGACAAAAATTTAAAAAAATAGATATGTATAAAGAATCCAGACACTGGAAGGTAACAACTTGGGGAAGAAAGCTTGAAAGAGCAGGAGATTCCTGAGGACCAGGAAAGAGATGACAGGAAAATGGAAATCTACAAAGAAATGGAAGCAACACAGAGAAGGGAAGGGATGGGCTGCACTTTGTGGCTCATGGGATGGGGAGACAGAACCTACAGATGTGTGATAGCAGGGGCCCTTGGAGGTCTGCAGGGAGAAACGTGGCCGTGGACCAGATATGCAGAGCTGCGGGGAGAAATGTGGCCGTGGACTGGATAGGCAGGGCTGTGGGGAGAAACATGGCCGTGGACTGGATAGGCAGGGCTGTGGGGAGAAACGTGGCCGTGGACCAGATGCTCAGGACTGCGGGGAGAAGTGTGGCCATAGAGCAGACACGCAGGACTGCAGGGAGGCCCTCAGTGGAGAGTCATTTACCAGGCAACTGCTAGAGAGTGGCTCTAGGCCATGTGCACATCACACCTCTGGAGAGAGCACTGGGGTGGACACCATTCTGGGGAGCAGTTGATTGCTTGAAACTGAAACTCAGAGCAGCCACAGGACAGCTTCAGTTCAGAGCTTCCAGTTTTATGTTTCTGCAGTGACTTGGTGACAGGCAGCCATTGGAAAAAGTGTTGCCAGCTTCTCCTCGGAGAAATGATATCCAGAATATATAAAGAACCCCCAAAACTAGAACTCCCAAGTTTAATGAACCAATCAGCGAATGGGCATCAAGAATGGACTGACAGGTGAACTCAAAGTACAGTAAGTAAACATGTGAAAAATGTTTTTTTCAAAATAAATGTTAAAAAAAATCAGAAATGGCCAGTGAATTCAAAGAGTGCCGAGAGTCCATCTCACTGTGGAAAACTGGCCCTCGGCAAGCAGTCTAACAGTGACAAATGCTGATGAGAGGACAGGGAAGAAGATGCCCTGCCTCATTGTTGGTTTTGAGTGCGAACTGGCACAGCTCTGACAGAAATCACTGTGGAAGTTCTTGAGCACACTACCACTGGAAATTCCACGCGACCCGACTGTTGCCTTCCTACCTCTCTTCCCAAATTAAAGACATCGTATTACAGGGGTACATGCGTGCCCATGTTTATGGCAGCGCCATTCGCAGTAGCTAAATGTTGAAAGCAGCCCAGCTGCCCACCTGTGGATGGATGGATAAAGAAGAGGGGCTGTGTAAGCCCCTGTGCCATAGGGAAGGGTAACATTGCGCCCTTCTAGGGAAGGGGATGCACCTGGAAACCATAATACTAGGCGAAGTAAAGCAGGCACCATGCAGACTTGAAAAGCACAGGATTCATTCTTCTTGTATGAGAAATCAGTATATAAATAAAGTGCAAAATTTAGAAAAGGAAACAAATGGAAGAAAAACTTATAGTAGCCCAGCATGACCAGTGTGTCTAAAATTGCGCCTTGATTTAGTATAATTGTGTTGAGTGATATTTTTTTCCTGTGACTGACTGTTAATGTGTTTAGGATAGTTAATGTGGTAAAGACTTGTATGCACTGGCGAAATGGCTCAGTGGTCTAAAGCACCTGCTAAATCAAGCTTAGGCAACCTCAGGGACTGTGATTCGATTCCCAGCACCACATGTTGTGCCAGTGCCACCCCCAGGGCAAGCTGAGCCAGCCACTATGTCACTGTGTGTATGTGTGTGTGTGTGTGTGTGTGTGTGTGTGTGTGTGTGTATTATTTGTAAAAATGTAAGTCAGGTGCTGGCCCAAAAAAAAAAAAAAAAAAAAAGCATAGAGGATGGGGAAACAGAATTAGGGTGTATTATGTACATGTAACAAGTTCCCACAGCAAATGTGATAGTTACATACTGCAAACATGTACTACTAAAAGATGAAGAAAAAGCAAAACAAACTTATTTATCCTATTTACAAAACAAAGCAACCTCCTCCCGAGCGCTGGCTAGATTCATTGACGATAAACATTTTGCTCTGGCTCTGTTTGCTTTATCGTTGTTGCTACTGCATGTGGTCTTCTGAATTGAGGAAAGTTAAACCTGTTGTGCATCTTTACTGCCAAATCCTGCAGGCTGCTCTCTTTCTCCAAGGATAAGGATGCACTTTTTCTTTTTTGGTATCAGGGATTGAACTCAGGAGCTTGTGCTTGCCAGCCAGGCGCCTATGCCGCTGAGCTGTCTCCCTGGCCCTAGGATGCTCTTTTTTATGCCCATATTTAACTAGTAAAAGCAGGGTATGTGGTACTGCTATTGAGTGCCAGTTTAAATCCAGACTTTGTTACTTAATAATGTCCTACCCCGGGGTTCCATCTAGGATTGTGCAAATTATGCTCAGTTATCAAGTCATGTTAGTCTCTGTTGATCAGGGATGGCCCCTTGCTCTTGCTTTTCTTTGTCCCTTAGAGCATTGACATTTTAGAAGAGGACAAGCTATTTATTTAGTAGCATTTGGGGTTTGCATGATTAATGCTTCACTTCAGGATCTCTCACTGTTACGTGCATTTCTTGGCAAAAATGCCATGCGAGGTCTTTTCGTGTTCTCAGCATGTCACATCAGGTGGCACAGGGTGTTACTTCATCCCATTATTGGCCGTGTTGGCTTTGATTTCTTGGTTAATATGTTGTTGAATTTCCATAATTCAGTCTAGCTGATCTGGAGGACTTGAGCATTTCAAGTTAGGCGTTTAAGTCGAGCGTTCTTCTCAGCAGTTTCATTTGATTTGTAAGCTCGCCTTGCACAATGGAGTCTTTGAAAGTGACCATCTTTGTTTTTTAAGTGGTGTGCCCTTCTGTGCATCTCCTGTTAAGTAGAAAGGCCGGGATCTGCAGACAGATCTTTGCTATAACAGTGATGCTGGCCTGGGAAGATAGCTGAGTGACCTAGGGATCTGCCTGGCTAGTGCAAGGACCTGGTACTGTGTGCCATCCCTGTCCTGGAACCCAGGGCATGTCTCTGTTGGCCATCAAAACTGGGCATGGTGGCACGTGCCTATAATCCCACTGCTGGGGAGGTGGAGTTGGGAGGACAACTATGAGTCCAAGCTGTGTAGTAAGACCCTGTACCAAACAAACAAACAAACAAATAATTTTTTAAAAATTCGAAAAAAAAAGGGGGGGGGATAGCTCCGTGGCACAAGTGCCTGCCTGGCAAGTGCAAGGTCATGAGTTCAAATCCCTGCCCTGCCAAAAAAAAATAAAATAAAATAAAATAAAGGGGGGCGGCAGCCAAATAGCTCAGCTGGTTAAAGCGAGTGCAAGCGGGCAAGGGAGCTGGGGGTTCTATCCCCAGGTCTGCTGTGCCAGCCCTGCCCTCCACGGCTTGCTGAGAAGGCAATTGAGACAGCGTGGTGTTACATGCCTGTAATCCCAGCTCTTGGTAGGCTGTAGACAGGCAATCACTATGAGCCCGATCTAGTAGCGAAACCCTGAACTCCTGTCCCTGCATTCCCTAGAAATACAAAAAAAGAAACAAAACAAAACAAAAAAACAGTGATACTGAGATTTCCTACAAGAAGCGAAGCTAGGTCTAGAAATGGAGAAATCTCTGCCAGCACATGTGTAACAGCCCTGCATATTCTCTCTTTTACATCACTTCCCTTCTGACATTGCCCAGTGGGCATTCAGCCTTGGTCAGCTTGTGCTGTGAAGTGTATTAGGTTGTATTATTAGACTCCTGTGGCCACTCTTCATGCAGAGGTGACTGCCAGGACTGGAGAGTCTGCCTTGTGGGCTGCATGTGCTGCTTCACACTCTAGAGGTTTAAGGTTGGATTACAGCCGGAGTTAATTAGGGTCAGTGCTTCTCAAGGGTCTTCTCCCTTGGTGAGTCCTACCCTTGTTCCCACCTGTTCACCTAGAAGCAAGCATAATGACCTCCTGTAAGCCACTTGGGGTCAGTTGAGAATGTGGTACTTTGTAAAGTGAGGTACAATAAGTGATCAAAAAAATAAACTGCATTATGAGTGACAGTATATCTTGGTTCTCCTGTCTGATAGAAAACTGGGGATGCATAAGGGTGTAAGCCATTGCTTTGGTCTTGTGGAGTTGGTACTAGAACCATGAGTAAGATGTTCCTGGTCTGAGATGAGTGACACCCTGAGGACTGGCGTAGAGCTGCACAGGGAGTGTCCCTCTTGGGAGAACAGAGAAGTTCCTCAGCCTGGAGAGGCCAGGAAAGGCTTGAGTAAGCAGTGAGCTGGAGCTGAGTGTGGAGTTGGGTGGGGATGGGAATGGTTGAAAACAGGGCAGTGGTTGAAAACAAAACAAAGCTCAGCCTTGTAGACCAGCAGCAGGATCTGATGGGACTAGACTGTGAGAAATCACTGCAAAATGGCCAGCATTGGTGTTTCCGGGGGAATCTGAGCAATCCCTGGGTGGGCACTGAGCACTGCCAATGAAAACAGAACTTGGATGAGACCGAGTTTCAAATTCTGTCCGATGAAACATAAACAGTCTTTAGAATGGAGTGTTGTTGCTTGGGTGATTATTTTCAGAGTACAGTGTTCAGCCAAATGGTTTCTAATTGATCTCAAAATATTTACCGAGCCTAGTACTGTGATAGCTTTCTGTTGAGTTGCTGATTTTTCCTAAAAGCACAGGAAAGATGTGAATCTTCTTAAGATTGGGAAAACAAAAATACCATGAGTGTTTCAGACACAAATGCCAAATGTATAGTTTCATGGTAAACATGGCGAAGGAGACTGAGTCCTTTCCCTCCATTTTCCCATTCTGTGAAAGCAAAACATAACAAAACAAAACAAGCAATCACACATGAAATTCAGGTGCAGCTTCTCAAACCTGGTCCCAAATAATTGATATGATAAAAAATTGACTGTTGATTAATGATTGGATCCCAGTAATTAAATGAGTTTTTAAATTGAGCCACTTAAAAAATAACACCAAATAGTAATATGCAAACCTCTGTTCCTAGCACTCTGAGAAGCTGAGGCAGGAAGATCAGAAGTTTAAGCCCGTCTGTGTAATATAGTAATATAGACTGTGCCAGTTAAAGGAACTAGGAATGTAGCTCAGTGCAGAGGCCCTGGGTTCAGTCTCCAGTACCAGTGCTATCAATGGTGGACCACTGAACAATCTACTTATTAGAAATATTCGCTGAAACTTTTTATGTAGCCATTAATAATTGGAGGACTTTTGAGTCCCGTACCCTTACACTTTTCATTCATACTTCTAAACAGGGTGGTTCCGGAATAGTCCTGCAAGTCTTTGAGTCTCTTCCCTGTAGGGCATAGAGTCTGCTTCTCTTCCTCTTGGGTGTGGGCTCAATTTAGAAGTAAAGCAGTAGTATACGGAAAGTGGTGCAAGTGACAGGTGATGAATACAGAGACCAAGAAATCAGAGGCCCTGTGGCTTTCTGGCTGTGTCTCATGGGTTGCTTGCCCTGAAGAAGTCAACTGCCGTGTTGTGAGGCCTCCATGTGGCTTACAGAGAGACCTCCCCAGTGAAGAACTGAGGTTTCTTATCACCAGTCCGGTGAAGGAGCCATCTTGGGGGAGTTATCCAGCGTAGTGACACATTCGGATGACCTCAGCCCCTGCCTCTTCTGAGGACAGCTACCTGAGAGAGCACCCAGATAAACCCTCTCGAATCTCCAAGATTCCCTGACCTACAGTGGCTGCGAGAGCCTATTTATTGTAGGCCACTACATTTTGGGATAACTAGTTATTCAATAGCCACCGTGAGTGGTAGATTATGGCCCTTTAGCAGTGCTTTTGGCACGGTTGTGGTCAGACTCGCTAGTGCTGAGTCATAATCTGTAGGGATTTTATTATTAGCATTATTTTGCAGCGTGACTTTTAAAAAGTGATTGCTAACATGATAGATATGTTTACCATAACCCTTCTCTGGTATGTTTTAGGGTGTGTGTGTGTGTGTGTGTGTGTTTTAAATTTAATGGACTGTTGCTAAGATTAAATTGATCTATGGATTCATTTGTCTCTGAATTTTTAAAATTTGTTCCGGGCAGTTGCTAGTGGTTGAACTGACGTGGGTTATCTCTGTGTGACTCGGGACACATGTTTATCCACATCCTCGCAGGACGGGAATCAGTAGTGACAGCAGGCCTTCCTCATATCCCAGCAACAGCTGATAGGAAAAGCATGCCTCTGTGCATATTCCTAGAGGTTGTTCTTAGGCCTGAGTTGAGCAAATAGTACAGGCAGCCTTTGGAAAACTAGATTAGGAGATATTTTGTGTTCCCTCAAAAAAAAAATGTTAAGTAGCTCCTTATCTCCTGCCTTGGGGTGAAGTTTCCTAGGGTTGTGTGCAGTCTTAAGTTTTTAAAGCCTTAGATGTGGGTACCTTGCTGTCCTGTTTAGGAAACTTTTGCCAGAGGAGAGGGTTTGGCCTGGCACACATTCTCTTTCTCACATTGAATTTTTTGTGCCTGGTGCAGCAATACTAGATCGATGTGGTCCCATGGTGGTCAGCGGGGAGAATGGTGCAGGGATAAGGCAGGCTGAGGTTGATGGAATTGGAGCTGACACAGGCAGGGGAAACAGATAATGTGTTTCTGAGAAGAACTAGAATAAACCTATCTGGAGATAAGTTTGTGATTCCGTTTATTACCTCGGTGTTATGGTTTGTGTCTAGTCGTTCCCTCAAGCCTCATGAGGTCACGAGGGGCAAGCTTTTCAGAGGCCACCGAATCTAGAATTGTGACTGGTTCGTTGTCTAGTGCTGAGGCTTGGGGTGTAAGTGCTCTGCCTGTCCTCGGGCAGGTAGCCTGTGTACCATATAGGGGAGGAAAAGAAGCTTGCTCCTCTGCCACTTAGTACTTACTGCTTTGGGTATCTTTCACCAACATGAACGGTTGCCCCTCCACCGTGCTAACCTGTCTTGGAGCCAGCTGTTAAAAACTGAAACCTTCACACACTGTTAGCTAGATAAAACCTTCCTTAATTCTGGGCGTCAGGTATTTGGTCTCAGCAGTGAGAGAAAAGTAAGATACTTGGAATCTGTTGGTGAGGAGCGAGTCAGTGATTGAGTTTCCTACACAATTGAAGTTCCTCCAGTCCAGGCTAAGACTTTTTTCCATTTCCTCCTGCAAATATCTGAAGAGCATTATCTGCTTTTCCACTTAATGCAGTATTTGCCTAACTATGATCATTTCTCCTTGGTGACAAAATCCAGTGCTGGGCTGATGTCAGGGCTGTTCTAACCTGTTAGGATAGATGGCTGTGCCCTCCTCTCTGACATGCGCATGACAGAGTCACTGCACAGACCGCTCTCTGGATCTGAATGGTTTGGATAGGACAGGCTGAGGTAGGACAGAAAATAGCCCAACTGACAGAGGCTGGCCTCAGGGACATTGCACTCATGCAGGTGCGCTCCTGCAACTTGGAAGCTTCTTCCGATCGCTCGGGTCAGTGTCTGTTCTGTGGCTTGGTCTTGCTTTATAGAAATTAACTGAGAGATGAAGCAGAGAAGTCAGTGTGATTAAACAGAAGACTTTTATTACTAACATTTCCCATATAGGATAAGGCAGTGAGGAGGCAGAAAGCAGGAATCAAAAGAAAGCAAAGGCCACATTAGGTTCCAGAATGGTGGCAGCATAAGAGATTTTTTTGCCCTTTGGAATCACGGTCAGAGTGTTCTGCCATCTAGGCCCTTGAGGTCTTCAGCCAAGAGAGAAGAAAGCATGGCTACTGCTCTAGCTGGCATCAGACTTTGACATCATCTACATAGCGTTAGTTTTTGATTCAAGCAGAGTGCAGGAGTTCTGAGTAACATTAAGAAGGCTTCCACCTAGATTTGAGAAGGCCTGGGAGGCCAGGTGATGTGACCCTGGGAGGGCAGCGTGTAAAGCTGTGAGTGAGAAGTCTATTTGGTTTTCATTTTATTTTATTATTATTTTTTAATATATTTAGTACAGGGCCTACAGGGTCTCACTACAGAGATCAGACTGTAGTGATCATCCTGTTTTCAGCCTCCCAAGCACAGCATGTGCCACCACACCCAGTCTCAGTCACTGTCTCAGTGTGCCCCAGGGGTGGGGCTGGCATGGCATGGCATGCCTGAGATCAAACCCTAGTTCCCGCATCTGTCTAAGCAGGCACTTTAATCTGCTGAGCTATCACTGGCCCCCAAGAAGCCTATTTAGTGGAAACCCCAGAAGTTTGGAAAAGCCAGGAACATGGATTATCTGCGGAGAGCTACAAGGAGGGAGAAAAGCCAGCCACTGAGAAAAGCCATGCGAGCTACAACCAGCAGATGTGCCACAGAGGTGGAGCCACGTGGAGTTCACAGTTTGCCACAGATTGCCTCAGATGTTGAATTATAGGACTTAATGTCTGCCCAAAGGGATTTGGGACTGGCTTTAGTCTCAATGCTTTGTGTCCTGCTGTGTGTACCTTATGGAATGGTAATGTTTATCTTGTGCCTTTGAAAGTTGGAAGTGTTTAACTTTTTATTTGTTTAGGGGCTCGAAGTTAAGAGTTTGCCTTAAATCCTGAAGGAGACTTGGGACTTGGACTTTCAGCATCGCTGAAACTGTTAGGACTTTGGCAACTCTTGCAGATAGACTTAAGTGCCTTTCTCATAAAAGGATGTGTGAGTCTGTGGGGGCCAGGGCCAGAATTGTATGGTTCTTATGTAATATGATGTTAATAGAATTAATAGTGATTCTTAATGATAGTTAAACCTGTGTTACAACGTTGAAGTTGTGAAATGTTAATAAGCACGTCTTTTGCATCTGAAGACTGGTTTCAAGAACTGTGTCTAGTTGCCAAGTTGACAAGGGGTGAATTGTAGTGGTTGATGTGTTGTGTCAGCTTGAGAAGTTAAAGCTTCATTAAATAGGCTCAGTAGTTCCACACTATATTGTGTTGAGTCCCCTCCCTAGGGTATGGGGGGGGCCCACCCTAGAGTGACTCAGTACAAAAAGGATATAGAAAGGGAACTGAGGAAGGATGAAGGGTGCCACTTCCTCAGAGGAGCTCTGGCCTTCATAGTCAGTGTGGAAGTAAGGGAGAGAGGCTTGCTGGAAGCCACAGCTGCATCTCCTCCCTGTGTTCTTTCTATTTTCTGCCACCATGAGCTGCTGTCCTCTGCCATGTGCCAGTCTGCCTTGGAGCCAGCTGAGTATGGACTGAAACCTTCATAAATTGTGAGTGAACTAAACCTTTCTCTCCTTAATTTTGGGTGTTGGGTATTTTGTCCTGGCAATGAGTAAAAGATAATCTACTCAGAAATACCTACTTTAGCCGGGCGTACTGGCGCAAGTCTGTAATCCCAGCACTCGAGAGGCTGAGGCAGGAGGATCAGTGTGCGTTCGAGACAAGCCTGGGCTACAAAGTGAGCTCAAGGCCAGCCTGAAATGTATAGGGAGACCCTGTCTCAAAAAGACAAAAAAAAAAAAAAAACCTACTTTGAATATTTGTATTCTAATAAGATGGAACATGCAGCAGAAATGTACAGTTTCCTACATACTTTTCATTAGTAAAGCTGAACCAAGAAGATACGAAGTCCTAAACAAACCATTATTAATCACTGAAATGGAAGATGTAACTAAAAACCTATCAGCAAAGTAAAGCCCAGGCCTTGATGGTTTCCCTGCTGTATTCTGTAAGAAATTTAGAGAAGACCCAACACAGCGAGTCCTCAGACACTTCATGAAATTGAAAAGGAAGCAGTCTTTCCAAATTCATTCCTGCTAGAAAGCATCTCCCTGATAACAAAAACCAGGGAAGGACTAAGAAGGAGAACTATTGGCCAGTCTTCCCCACGAATGTAGATACCAAAATCCTCAATAAAATGCTGGCAAACAGAATGCAGCAAATCATCAAGGTGATTATACACTATGACCAAGTGGGATTCATCCGTGGATGCAGGAATGGCTCAATGTATATAAATTGATAAATGTAATATACCACATTAACAAAGCCAAGGCCAAAAATCATGTGATCATCTCAGTAGATGCAGCAAATTGGAAAAAGTGGTCTTTACCTCAATCTGATAAAAGCCATCTATGACAAATGAACAACCAACATCGTACAAAATGGACAGAAATGAAAGCTTTCACTCTAAAATCAGGACCAAAGGATGTCCACGGCCTTAACTTTTAGCATAGTCCTGTAAACTTTATCTAAAGGAATAAAATGAGAAGGGAATAACAATTGGAAAAAGTTAAATTACTATTGCTTGCAGATGAAGGAATGCTCTAAATAGAAGACCCAATAACTCCACTAAAAGACTCCTGGAATCAATAACCAAAATCCAGTAGCATAGGGCCCAGCAGGATGGCTCGGTGGTCTAAAGCGCCTGCTTAGGAAAGCTTAGGCAGCCCTCAGGACAGGCTGAGCCAGCCATAAAAATAAATAAATAAACAAATCCAGTAGCATAGGCTGATACAAAGTCAACACTCAAAAATCAGTTGTCTTGTACATGAATAACAAACTCACTGAGTGAAAAATTAGTGAGTGACTCCCACTGAGAGGGAAACGATAGCATCCCAAGAAATGAACCACCTAGGAATCAATCTAAGAAAAAATGTAAAAGACCTTTACATTGAAACAAGATTGAAGAGGATATCAGAAAATGGAAAGATAACCTTTGCTTTTGAGTGAGAAGAACTAATATAATGAAAATGACCCTACTTCTAAAACTTTCATACAAAGTGCAATTCTGATCAAAATTCTAACAATATACGTCATAGAATTAGAGAAAACAATCCTGAAATTCATTTGCAGCAAAAAGAGACCTATAGTAGCTAAGGCAATTCTGAACAATAAAGGCAACCAACGGTCACTGTAATCCCCGCCTTGAAATTGTACTGTAAAGCTACTGTGATAAAAGCTTCATGGTACTTGGGGAAGAAATCCAAACATCAATAGAATAGTACAGAACAGCGGTTCTCAATCTTTCTAATGTTGTGACCCCGCAATACAGTTCCTCATGTTGCGGTGACCCCAAACCAAAAAATAATTTTGGTGGCTACTTCAAAACTGTAATTTTGCTACAGTTATGATTTGGAATGTAAATACCTGATATGCATTATGTATTCTTGTTGCTATACATAATTTAAACATAGTAATTAATCACAAAAACAATATTTAGTTGTATGTTGAGAACTATTACTAATTCCAATAAATAACATTTCACCATGGCATAGCATGGGTTTAAATATAACAATTCCAAATAAATAACATTTCACCATGGCATAGCATGGGTTTAAATATAACTGTAGTAATAAACAACAGTACAATATTTTGCAACAGTATTTGCATCCGTAACTGTGTGCATTCCAGCTGCATAGCGCTCCTGCAGATGGTAGCCTGACTTCTTAGTGGCTAAAGTCATTGGAAATATGTATTTTCCAATGGCTTTAGGCGAAGCCTATGTTTTGGTCGTTTGACCCCCGCCGGAGTTGTGACCCACAGGTTGAGAACCGCTGGTGTAGAAGATGCATTAACAACTCCAAATGTACTCAGCAACTTTCTCTTTCACGAAGGTGCCCAACACATTGGGTGGAGCAAAGATAGTGCCTCTTTCACGGTGCTAGAAAAACAGGCGCTGCACGTGCTGAAGATTTGGAGATGTCAACCAGGCCCATACCCTTCACCAGACACTGAACTAAATTCAAAGCAAATCAAAGTTCTACATAACTGAAGCGGAAGCATTAACTTTGCAGGAAGATACAATAGGTAGAACCATTGAAGATGGTGTGGGCAAAGACTTTAGGATCGTAAACCTGATCCCACAGGAAGTATCAAAAATAATCAACAACTGAGAGCTTGTTAAAAAGCTTTTTCACAGAAAGAGAAACACCAACAGAGTGAAGAGACACTTGGCAAAGGATCATGATGAAGAACCTATAAAGGACGCAAAAATCCTGACCCTTCACTTCAAAGACCCAGTCCAACAGTGTGCATCTAAAATGAACACATGTTTCTCAGATAAAGAAACTGGAAACAGCCGATAAATATATGAAAAAAAGGTTCAACATCAGTGCCATTTGAGAGGTGCAAATTAATACAACACTGAGATTCCGTCTTACTCCAGAAAGAATGGGTATTATGAAGAAATCAACCAATAACAAGTGGTGGCAGATCAGCTGGAGGAAGCAACCTTCTCCCCTGTTGGTAGGCGTGTGGAGTAGGCCAGCCACTGTGGAAATCAGTGTGCGGATTCCTAAAAAGCTAGAATTGGAGCTCCCATTTGACCCAGCTGTTCATCTTCTGGGTATCCTCCCTAAAAAATTTCAAACATTGTAGCCCAAGTAATATGAGTCTAACCACTTTTATAGTAGTACAATTTGTAATAGCTTGATCTTGGGAACAACCCAAATAAATGCCCACCAAGTGAGGAATGGATAAAAAAGATGTGGTCTTTTTGTACAATGGAGTACTACTTAGCCATGAATAGATAGGAACTTGATAACTTTATAGGTAAATAGGTGCATCTTGAGAACATGCGCATAAAGGAAATAAACCAGATGTATATGCGTAAAGATTGAATTGTCTCCTTAGGGTAGGAAGCTGAGCTGAAAGAGTTAATAGGATCCAGAATGTGTAAAATTTTGTCAAATGGGGAAAAGCTGTTCAAAAGGAAAGAAAAATTGGGAGGAAGGAAATGAAAAAAGGAAGCGAAAAGCAAACGTATACATACACATACACAAACAAGGTAGTTAAGATCATTACGTTACTGGAGTGGAAAATAGGGGACAGAAAATCAGGTGTTGGCAATTTTTCCATATTCATTTGTGTGAATTTTTATCTTCATGCGGGATGTAAAGCATTGATGCAAGTCAAAAATGTTTCAATGAACAAGTTTCAGCACTTCAACTTTATAATATAACAATTATAAATAAAAATCTGTTAAATTTTTCTGGGAAAAAAAAGATCATTACATTACTAATTTTTCTTCATTCATTGAAAAGAAAGGTTTGTGCTAATGCTTTTTGGACAATTTAATGCCTGTGTCTTGTACTCTTAAGTAATTTGAAGATAATAAAGAATGCATTAATCACTGTTACCTTGCTGTCATCTTCATTTTTTTTTTCCTCTTATAAAATAAAACAAAAAATCTGGGAAAAGATGGTTGTGTTGGATATGTGTTACCTGGTGTTGCCGTTGGGGTGTTGAGCTCATAGCTGTTAGTTGGAGAGCAAGAGAACAGGCCCAAGTCGGGGTCTGGGAGGCTTGGTCCCTGAACAGCTGTCAGCCAGCTGCTGAGCTGGTGGCCCACAAAGTGAGTTTAAGCTGAGGACCTTGAATCCTGTGGGGAACGGCAGTGCTAGGCGACCGCATTCTTGTCACCTGGGCCTGACCTCAGTCCTGCCTCCAACCTACCCCCCTGGGGGGGGGGGGGATGCTCTGCCTGCAGGCTGCTGCCTCAGCTCCTGAGCTTGGTCCCCTTGCCCATAAATACTGGTGATGTGTAGTCCTCTGTAGGGCCACTGTTGTACGGACATTAGACTGATGATGCAGGGTCGGCGCCTGGCACCACGCCTGGATTTTTTGCTTTCGCTGCGGAGTTGCTGTGATTCTGTTACAGTTCTGTATAGGAAGGATTTGAGCAGATTACTGCCAGGAACCAGTCTGTTCTAATCTCATCATGAGGAGATCTTACAATTCTATTAACTCATAACCCCTTTACTCCTGCATAGGAAACTGGTCCCTCACAGGGCAGGGTGAATCTAATTTAGGTTTAATATTGAGACACCAAGTCTATTTGTCTAAAACAAAGGAGGACACTGCTGAACAAGGTGGCTTTTAGATCTGTTCAAATTAGGGATGGAGCCTCTCTCTGTCCAGGTAAATCTGCGGTTATTTCATTCCTAAGAAGGCAAATGACAGGCCGTGAAACCGGGAGGCCAACTGCCTCAAGGTATCCCAGGACCTCTGGAACCCTGTGTCCTTCCTACTTGAGTGGGTGCAACCGTGGAGTGCCTTAAAGCCTGGGGTGTGGCTTGGGGAAATGGAATCGCCCTCCTTCTTTCCCGAACCTCAGCGTCCAGGTCTCTGGGGTTTAAACAAAAGCAGGAGCCTCTCCAGAAGTTGATTAGGGAGTCAGCCTTTCTTTTTTTCTAAAGAATTTTTTTTTTTTTTTCTTGTTTCAGAACTTTTATTTGCTTATTTATTTATTTTTGTGGCCGGCTCAGCCCGCCCTGAGGGCAGGGCTGGCGCAGCATGTGGTGCCAGGGATCGAACCATGGTCCCTGCAGCCGCCTAAGCTTTCCTAACAGGCGCTTTAGACCACTGAGCCATCCTGCGGGGCCCAAGGAGCCAGCCTTTCAAGCAGAGGATTTGTGCATGTTGCTAATCCTCCTTGGAGTGGATCTGGGGTCAAGAACAGGATGTGTGACCTTATTTAGAATAATGCCTATACTTTGTTACCTTTTATTCCCTTAGGAAGGAAATATAGTTACATGGCAAAGGCTCAGGCCCCAAGGGGGCATTTTTCTGGATGAGTCTCTGTTTTAACAGTCATATTTCCACAGATGTGATAAAAGTATCAGTAACTTTGGCTCCTCCTCCACTCTCTCTACACTCTTATTTCTCCTTGAACCCTAGGATTTTGCTCATTGCTCCCTAGCCCTAGCATTCAGAGATAAAGATGAAACTTGTTTTAAAGGAAGAAGGCAAAAAGATTCATTTGGATGCCCTTGGCCTGTGTGCCTGCAGTCCCTCCCACACGCTGGTACCGGTAAGAGGTGTGGGATGGTAAGAGGTATGGGGACGGAGCAGCTGCGGCCAGGTGGTCATGTGGTTCCCGCAGTCTGCCTAGCTTCTGCACCAGTACCCTAGGCGCTGCCACCCAGTCTTCCCAGCCACACCGGCCCCGTCGGGCCTCTGCCTGCATACTCTCAGGAAGAGGACAGTGTCCTGATGTGGAATCAGAGGCCCCAGGCCAGAACACAGGCTGTACAGCCCTAGCCATGCAGTGCAGGGCCTGGAAGCCTGCACTTCTTCTGCTGCGCTTGCGGTTATACGCAGCAGTGGGTCCTCCCCCCAAACTCCTGGTTAGATCACAGAACTCCTGGAGGACTGGATGTTGTTCACCGTGTTATTTGTAGCCATGTATCTAGTGACTGCTTTTCTACAGTCGCGCTTTGAGGACCCGGGAGCAACAGGATGAGCAGGATGGGTGGAGGCGTGTGCTGAGAATTGGGAGCTGCTCCTCGTTCTCTCTGGAATGATCCCAACAGTGCTGCGGAAGCCTCCGATAGCCTTCCAGAGCACGCCTGTTGACAGACCGTGGCGACGGTCTTAGGAAACCCTCTCCTGGAAGTGGGGCTTGCAGAAGCCGTGTCAAATGAAACCTCTGTGGGGAAAGATGTTTTCTGGCCTGTGCTGAGTAAACTACACCATAGGCGGAGCTGAGGGAGGGATCCGGGCCCTGTCGTGACATTGCTCATGGGATGGGAACAGTGGGAAGCATGAGGGTGAATACATGGGGCAGAATTGGAAATCTTACTAATTGGAAAGTGGATGAAGGAAGAATTTGAAATGCTTGGTATTTCAGGTAGTCCCCAGCCCTGCCTGTCTTCTCTTGTTCCAGGACATTGTAGACTGTTATTACTCTTCTAAAAAAAAAAAAAAAAGTTTTGTGTGTAGAAAGCCCCAAGGGCCACATTCCACAGAGACCCTTTTATTAACAAAATTGTACTGTGCAGCTGAGGTGGGTGGGGCTGTAGAGCCCCTCCACGAAGAGGTGGCTGGCTGGTGAATAGCATCCCTGCCCTGTGCTGCGTTCTAGTCTTTCATCATGAGTGACCCCCTTACTTTCAGTTTCTGGACCAAAACCAAGCTTTCCTTTGCCTTATGGTGTGTTTTGGTAAGTTAAGTAGACTAGGGTGATGTTCTAATCTAAGCACTAGCTTTGATGAGCAGTGACAGTGGAGAGAAAGGTTAGGATGGATTTCACCCCAGATGCCAGTCCACGGGGGCTGAGGCGGTCAGGCTGGCAGCAGAGCTGGGCATCCTCCTCTGCTACGATAGCCTCCTGTTGCTCTGAGAGCCAATTTGGTGAATTCGCAGTGCCCGCTGCATCTCAGGAGAGCCTAAAAAGAACGTGCAGGGAATCCCCACTTCTAGTAGGTTTCAGAAAAGGATTTGAATCTGATGATGAGGGTGTTGATCACTGAGAACTGTAGCAGTGGGCCTGGGGAGCTCACCTGGAATGCAGATTCGGGCCTCCGCCCGGACGAGGAAACCCACTGGTGATTTGTGTGCTCCTCAGGGCTGTGGGTGCCCTGCTCCGATAGGGTTTGTACTGTACTTGATTCTTCCTGGAAGCGGACCGGTGCGTGATGTGTTTGGGTGACCAAAGCCCCTTCTCCTAAGAATTGGGCCCCAAGTTACGCACAAACAACTTTTTATAGGTTTGTCGTCAGCTCTTTTATAGGTGATGACCAACACTTCCTTCTAAGTTGCTTTGTCTCATCCTGTCCATCACATACGCTCATTACATATCTTTATCTGTATCTAGTAAACAGTTAAGGATAGGTGCATGTGTACATGCGTGCGTTATGCTTTTTTGCTGTCTGGACTAGGGCTGTGTTCCCTGTTTTGTGAAGCAGGGTCTGCTTGTGTCTGTCCTCCCACATGGAGGGAAGTTCCTTCTTCGCATGCCTAGTTCCCCTTTGATAGATGACTATTAGTACATGTGCCTGGTATGTCGGAATTTTATGTCTGTATTTCTAGCTCCTGAGAAGAGATCCTTTCCAGAGCCACAACATCGTCCCCTCTGGTTATGGCACACTTAGTACATAGCACAAAGTCACAAGTGTTCTCTGAGAGGACGAGTGAGTGAGTGATGAGAGGTAAAAGCTCGTGTGCTCTGACTATGGCTGATAACAGGGACCATGCACTTTCTCCATTCTTTCCTCTCAGAATAGCTGAGTGACTGCAGATTTTTCTATTTGAAAATGCAGTACTTGCATCAGGAAGCTTCCATCAATGAAGATGAAGCAAAATCTATGTGAGCGGAAGGAGCCTGTGTCCGGTGGTTGGTTGGCTTGGTGATCCTTCTCCTCCCTCGGTGATCTGTTGGCTGCTGGTCTCTTCCTCTACGCCTCTGAAACTTTAGTGGTGGTTTCTTTCTTTCTTGCATCCAGGGTGTCTGCTTTTTCTAAGCGAAGCTCCCTCTTTCCTGGTCCAGAAAGAACTTCACTTGGTTGCTTTTGAACTTGGTTTCTTGGTGCTCTTTCTAAGAATCTAGACTGCCGTGACTGAGTAGACCCCGGCCATCGCAACAGCCTCATTATGATATGGTTTGGGCTTCACTCCTGAGAGTAAGTTTGTACTTAGAGGTGCTATAGTTAGTTTAATAGAAGCTTAAGCACTACATCATTGTAGGTAAACTTACCGTTGAAACACTTAAAAGGAAATTATGCTATTCACCACCAGAGCTCTTTTTTTGTGATGATGGGGTTTGGGTTGTTTTTCTTTTACACAGTCTCTGTCCTCTATTCTGATACCTAGGTTGAGCAGTTTTTCATTTAAAAAATTGAGGAAGATTCTATTCTTAATTTGAGAAATGTGTGGAATTTTATGCCTGTTAAGAACATGCATAGGAGATTTTTTTTTTAACTTAAAAATAAATATTCCATCTCCTCTGTTTAATCTGAATTTGCTTTCTCAGTATCTGTGTTTCTTTATGATTCCGAATAGTTCAGTTCTATTAAAAAAAATGGTTCTAAGCTCTTCATGTGGTTTTAAGGCCCAATTTACCAGTTAGCGTGGAAGTGTCTTTGAGCTATGGTCGGTCTCCATGATACCTAGCCCATTCTTGCTTTCTTTAGTGGCTACTTGTCACCTGGAAGAAAGCCTCTTGGGGAGTTTGGTGGCTTTTGGGGCCTAGGATCACCCTTGCCCTGAGATCAGGCAGAAGGAGCTGGCGATCCTCAGAAAGTGTGTGCTGCTGGGTAGTCCCATCATTTGCCACAGACTGGCCTTAAAAATATACTTAACACCCAGCCCAGGGGCCAAGTACTCCCAGGAGTTCACAGACCCCAGCCTCTGGTGCAGTTAATGTTTTCCACAGAATTTGCTTCTGAGGAGGTACCCTCTGCACCAGTTTGTGTTGAGGGATAAACAGTATTCATCCTCTAAGTCATTGTATATATATATTAGAAATGGAGGGAATTCCTAGAGGGGTAAAAAATTGTCAAAAGAATCTGGCAAAGCTGTTGAAGAAACGGATGCATTCTGCAGAGAGCTACACAGAGGCCATTGCTGTTATTCCAGAGATGTCAGTTAATAGGCTGTGGTAGGGTCTGAAGCCGCTGAGGTCAGTGAGCATTCCAAGGGGCGCACTCTTTGTGATTCTATCCGTTACGGCAGAAGCGCGTACTTGCCACGTCGTCTTCCTGAAAGGAGGAGTAATCTTGGTGCCAGAGTGGACTCCTTCCCTAGCCTACATTTATGTTTTCAGTATGTTCTTTTTGCTCTCTGGAATGTTGTTTTTGTGTGTTACAAGCATTCACAAGGTAAAATTTCTAGCTTGAAGTGTGGCTTCCTATAAGCAAATGTTTGGTGAAACTGAAAGGAAAGTGAGGCGGCTTATGTGCACTGAGAAGTGTCCTTCGCCGCCATTCTGCTCTGCACACTTTCCTTGCATTTCTTAGGCTTCCCATTCAGGCAGGAGCAGGAAGGGTGAATGTCTCAGATGGATGGTGACTATTGGGTGAGTGTATTTTCCCGTTTCCATTGTACCTCACAGGGCTTTCCCGGTCAAAATGGCACCCAGGAATGGGAGTGGCACCTGTGCACTTGAATGACTGAGTGAAAAACACTCAGGCCTCCACGTTGCTCCTCTATACTGCTGGAGGGCCAACGGGGCTGGACTACAGGCCATGAAACCGGAGGACACCTTTACTGTGGGGTAAAATCCTTAATTTGGGCAACAGTGGGTCAGGGTGGAACCTGACCTCTGGCTGCATCTCTGGGTCTGCGCAGAGCCAGGCTCATGGTCAGCACTCCTCTGTGGAAGCGAGGAAACAAGACAGTGTTCAGTGAGATTCTCTTAGAAATGGCAAAGAGAGACCTGAGTATCGACCATGACAATCGGAAATGACACCAGTGCCTACTTGGACTGGGGCACGAGGCAAAATTCCTTCTTGAAGCAGGACTGTTGGGAAAGGAGTTTTTGCCTCAATGGAGCAACTTTTCCTTGCTGTTTACTATGCCTGGTATTCTTGAGCAGTTAAAGATGGAGAAGAAAGAGAGCATTGTTTTGAGACAATCCTCAGAAGCCACTCTTGGCTGTGGCTTCTGTGTGCAGGCCCAGCATGGTTCACATGTCGACACATTTCTGTTAGTGCAGGGCTTGGTGACCTGAAGGGCCTTGCCATCTTGCCTGAGCGCCTCAGTGCTTCTAAGTTACACTACGGAAAAATGCACCTTGTGCAAGTTTGGGAGTGTAGACATATCCTGCTTAAAAGTTCAGTGTGCTGTAGGGCATGTGGTAGACTATTCCATCGAGCAGAAGGCAGATGATCTCTTTAAGGGGACTGAAGGATCTTGGGACAGGGTAGCTGCTTTTCTTAATTGTAATTGTGTAAGAAAAGGAGAAGCTTGGGTTGCTGCTCCTCACTTCCACTTGGCCAAAAGAAAGAGGGTTAAGCCGTTCCTTGGCGTACTCAGGGCCATGCGTGTCTTCTTTGTTCCCATTGGTCACACATGTTTCTCTATGGTGGCATTTTTCAAACAGTCCTTCTGCTGAGGCCAAGGCCAGGGCTGGGGTAAAACCCATGCCTGGCCACTGAAAGGCTGTCATGATTTGTTCCATCCATAACAGCCTTACTCCAAGGCGGCGTGGGGGGGTGGCTACTGTGTGGAGCTGGGTTTCCTTGGTGGTTCAGTTGTTTCTATAAGAATGAAGCTTGTGTCAAACTGCTCTGGGAAAACTTTCCTTTTTATGGAGAATTTTCATGGCTCTGCCTGTGAACTGGTGAGGCCACCCACTACCAAGTAAGAACTAACAATTTCCTATGACCGCAAGCACTATGGAGGAAGCAGGAACCACACCGGGTGTGACCTGCGACACAGACACCAGCAGACCTTTGGGGGCTATGTTTTCTTTAAATGAACACGGTTCTGCTATGTGAGATTCAAAGGTAGTGGAGTATTTCATGATATAGCTGGTAAAGCTTTACGTTTGTGTTTTATTTTTAAAACTATATTTTGAAGCATCTCGTAAGCCTGAAGGCTGGTCTTTGGGATGTCCGTTGCCTATGTTGAAAACACAAGGGGTGTTATTTCTGTGGAGGGTTGAACAGTGAGACACAAATTGAGAGCCAATCAAGATGTAGCTAGCCTCATGGTGTTTGACACAGATGTGTGGCATGTGTTGTGGCTTTGCAAACTTGATTGCTGTTTGTTCTAAGCCTATGGTGGGCCCAGTAGGAAACCTACCGCCGATGCTCTGCCTCTTAGAATACTCTAGTCTACGCATGGATCAGAAGGCATTGTTACAATCTTCCTTAGCCAAAGAAAACTTGACAGAGCTGGAAGGCTTATTCTCATTACAGGCTGCCCTTTCCTTTACATTTCCTTTTTTAGAATTTTTTTATTTCTTGTTTCAGAACTTTTTGTTTGTTTATTTATTTATTTTTATGGCCAGCTCAGCCTGCCCTGAGGGCAGGGCTGGTGCAGCATGTGGTGCCAGGGATTGAACTGCGGTCCCTGCAGCCGCCCAAGCTTTCCTAAGCAGGCACTTTAGACCACTGAGCCACCCTGCCGGGCCCTACATTTTCTCTTTGAAGCCAGATGTGCAATATTACTTCTGAGGAAAGGCATGGAAGCTTGAGTCTACGGTTATCTGACACCTCTTCTCAGATGCCTTTGAAACATGAAGTTGCTTTAAAATAAAAACCATGCTGGAGCTAGAAACTTTCTTGAGAGAGAATAGGCATGCAGCTTGTGAATGTTGAAGCTTCTAAGAGAAGAAAGGGTGTGATGTGTCCGGAAAAGCTGTGGGTAGGGAGCCAGCTAGGATAGCAAGTCCCGGCTGCTGCCTTGTGCCTGGCCTGCGACAAGTTCCTTCAGGCTCTGGATGTCAGGTTCCCTGCTAGAGCCTCAAGCCCGCCAAATTTCAGACAGGAATCAACTGTGTCCTTGCCTGCAAAGCCATTTATCAGAAGAATAGTGGTCCATGAGAACTCATGCTGTGTCATCCGCCACTTGACTGCTGGCCCTGCCCAGGTAGAGGAGAGAGAGGCCTCACCATGGCTGGGTGCAGACTTAGAGATCAATGCAAGCCTGGACCCCCGGGTGGGCTGTGCAGCTGCACTTGCAGAAGTGCAGGTCAGCGCCCAGGGATCGATGTCCCTCTCTGCTTCTGTGTCATCTCTGTCCCCTTCCTTGCTTGTAAAAGAAGCCTTTCAGTCTAGCTATCGTAGAGTTCAGGAATGGGCTGGAGAAAAACAATTTTGTAAAGCCCAGAAGGTTTGACTTTACAGCTTTGTTTGTTGCATTTATTAACTGCTCACTCTGCCAAAGAAGAGCGCTTCGTGACCTGGGTGTTCTGATCTACATTACCTGGTTTTATGTGGCCAGATTGTGTGTTGGGATGTGTTTTTATGATAAAAATAGTAGGAGTTCAGTATAAGCTGGAAGATGTAGAAAAAATTCAGAGAATGAAGATCACACCTTCAGAGCAAAGCAAGTGCGGTGACCCCTATGTAGGCAGTGCTAAGATTGGCGCACCCGTCGGCAGGCACGCGTGACCCATAGGAGATGTTCTCCCCCCATCGTGTGTGGTTGGATCCGTTCTTCTCTGAGGCTGGACCTTCCACTTCATGCAGCTTACACATTGCCGTCTCCCCTGAACCCTACATGCTTTCACCACAGGGGTGCTCCCCGGCACCACTTCTCCCGCTCTCTCAGCAGATGACTTTGTGTGGGGTGAGAAGGCAATCCCAGCGCTTGTCCTGCTCCTTACCCTTCCCTGTCTTGGGATTTCCTATGAGTCTCGGTGGCCAAACTGGATCCTAGCTGTACCCTGGTCAGCTGTGCCGGCGCCTCTCCTGGGTCTGCTCCAGCTAGGGTCTTCCTGCTTCCAGTTTATTCTTTTCTTCCTCTGTGGTCCCTCTCACTTCTCTGTCCTGTGAGCCTCTTTGAGAACCAGGAGGCCTCATGCAGAGGTATCTGCCTGGAGCTGGGGTCCTCGGAGCCCCCTCCTTTTACTTTCTAGTTTTCAGTGAGCTGCACAGAATCAGACCCTGAGATCTGAATTGGGGTAAAGAGGTCCTGGGTTGGAGGACCATCTGCCTGTTTTTGCTCTGTGCTTTTTATACCTTTCCCTGTCAGTGGAATCTAGTACATGTAAGGGTCATGCAAGAACCGTGCTGCTTTTCCATTCTTGACACCCAAGTGATAGCTCAAGATTTCGTTACTGTTTTTCCTAAGTTGAATAGATTCCTGAAGTGAAGGCTTACCATGGTTAAGGTGTCTCCTCACTAACTTGATTCACAACCCTGAACTAACCTGTTCAAAATCCCAGAAGTGGTATCTTCTTTTTATTTATTTGTAAGAGATTAAGTTGAGGGCCAGCCAGATAGCTGAGTGGATGGAAGCACCTGCTTAGACAGATGCAGGGACCAGGGTTCAGCTCCCCACGTGCTGTGCCACCCTAGCTCCAGATGTGATTGAGACTGGCTGTGATGACACATACCTGTAATCCCAGCGCTTGGGAGACTGAAAACAGGAGGATCACTGTGAGTCTCATCTGTGTAGTGAGACCCTTTAAAGTAGACCTTGTACTAAAATCAATCAATCATTCCTGCCATTAAAAAAGAGAGAGAATGCCGGGCGTGGTGGCACACGCCTGTAATCCCAGCACTGGGAGGCTGAGGCAGGAGGATCTCTGAGAGTTCGAGACCAGCCTGGGCTACAAAACTGAGCTCAAGGCCAGCCTGAACTGTACAGCAAGACCCTGTCT
>PVJA010012899.1:0-50769 GCA_004027025.1 Myocastor coypus
TTTTATTTATTTATTTATTTCTTCTACTTGTTGTATCAGATATCAAACTTAGCAGCTCATGTAGTTCAGTCTTTTTTTTTTTTTTTTTTTTTTTTTTCCAGGACTGGGGTTTGAACTGCTGGGCTGCCAGGGTACTCATGAGAATGATGACAATTTAATGATGTCAATGTCTAAGAGCTAAAGAGTAGGCTCCCTCAGTCCTCACCACACCTAAGAGAAACACCATGATTATCCATATTTTACAGATACATAAACCAAGTTACAGGCTGGACAGAGTTGCTTCAGAGTCCATCCTACTAAACTCCTTCACAAATTGTGAGAATAAATAGACTATGCACAGCATGACTCAGGCACACGTGCAAACATCACATTGTCTTTCTGGTTTGAAAAGCTCAAAGAGTAAGATTCAAAATGTACAATAGATGTTGCAAAATGGAAAGAAACTTCAAAATAAACTGGGATAGGGATGGAGAAAAAATGAAGAGAAAAGAAAAAATCATGTATATATCATACATATGTCATAGTTGTCATGGTTTGGGGTTTTACAAGGGAAATAACACAATATAGGAGACAATAAGATTATAATAGTCACCCAAAGAGTCATATACAAAAAAATGCAGGAAATCTGTGCATGCACTAAAGATCAAAGAATGCAGCTGAGCACCTGGATTCCACAGTAATGCCCTGCATAAGTCCAACTGAAGACTTAGAGCCCGTAAAAATGCCTCCCACCAGTGCAATTGGAGTCCTAGAGCCCATAACAGTGTCTCATGCAGGCCTACTTCATGAATCTGCACTGGAAAGGTCCAAAAGTCAGGGGTGAAAGCTAGAAAGTCTATGCCAGTGGGACAAAGGATCCCTACTTGCAGGCTGAGGAATCTGAACTGGATCCAGGAAGCAATGCTCAAAGTAAGAACCAGAGCTCCCCTCAAAAAGACCACAGCCATTCTTAGTAACAGTGAAGTCCTGAGCTCCTCTGACAAGAGCACAGCCAAATTTCCATCAGGAAAGCCAACACAAGGAAGCTGAGTTGTGCACCATCTTTCCCTCCAGAGCCAAGAGTGATACTCAAAATGAACTGTAACCATTCTCAGTAATACCGAGGTCCTGAGCTCCTTCAATGATGAAAACAGCTGAGTTCACGGGGAAGGCCAGCATGACAAGGTCCTTCAGGGGAACCAATAGCAGCCCAGGTAAACAAACAGCTCTCAACAGCTTCTAAACATCTTCCTATCCAGCTCTGCCCTCACACTGCTGACAGTAATCCTCAGGTGGGTCTCCCACACTTAACACCCTGCTCATTCAGTTCAGCTGGATGGTCCAAGCTCACTACCCATTGGCAATTCACTACAATAGTCATACTACTTTTTGTGAGGAGGGGAAGAGGTAACAGAGAATCAAATTCAGGACTTTATGCCAGGCAGGTGCACCACTGAGCTAAATCCCCAGCCCCAATAATTATGCTACTAAGTTCTCTTAGTTCATTGAAAAGAAAGGTTTGTGCTAATATTGTTTGGACAATTAAATGCTGATATCAAAAAAAAATGCTGTTATCTTGTACTCTGAGTACTAAAGATAATACACACTGAGATAATACACACAAAAAAATAAAGGTAATACGCAATGTATTAACCATTGTTCCTCTCCTATTTCCTTGTTTTGAATTTTTTTTTTGCTTTAAAATAAAATTCAGGGAGCTGAGTGCGGTGGTGCACGCCTGTAATCCCAGCACTTGGGAGGCTGAGGCAGGAGGATCGGTGCAAGTTCAAAACCAGCCTCAGCTACAAAAGTGGGCTCAAGGCCAGCCTGAACTGCATAGTGAAGCCCTGTCTCAAAAAAGACAAAAAATAAATAAATAAATAAAAATAAAATCTAGGGAGATACCCATTTGGGACTCCCCCACCCCTCTCAGACAGGAGCTTTCTTTCCCTCAATAAATATGCTCTGCTCATTAAAATAAATAAATAAATAAAGTTTAAAGAGCCGGTGAGATAGCTAGTGGACTAAGCGTAGGAACAGAGGTTCAATCCCCAGTACCTATGCTGCACCAGGCCACACCCCCAGCCATCAACTCCAGCACATGGTGGTACACACCTGTAATCCCAGTGCTAGGAAGGTAAAAACAAGAGGATTACAATATATATATATATATATATATATATATATATATATATATACACACACACACACACACACACACACACATATGTATTATTCTATGGCCTGTTTCCTTCTAAGGAAAATAATATTTTACCATCTGGAAATTTACTTTTAGGGCCCGGTGGGATGGCTCAGTGGTCTAAAGCCCCTGCTTGGGAAAGCTTGGGTGGCTTCAGGGACCGCGGTTCGATCCCCGGCACCACATGCTGTGCCAGCCCTGCCCTCAGGGCAGGCTGAGCCGGCCATAAAAATGATTGAATAAACAAATAAAGGTTCTGAAGCAAGAAAAAAATAAATAAATTAAAAAAGAAAAAAAGAAATTTACTTTTACACTTTTAAAGTACTTTTCAAGCTACCATGTCAGTTTGTTTCCTACATTATGACTTAGGAAAGCTTTCTACAGGTTTAGATTCCTAAACTTCTAGAGTTTCTGATTTACTCTCTTGGAATAGAGCCCAAGAAGTGTCTTTTGTACCAGGGACTGAACCAAGAAGCTTGTATATGCTAGGCATGCAATATACCACTAAGCTACTCATCAAGCTAAGGCAAGAAGATTAAAAGTTCAAGGCCAGTCTGGGCAGCTTAGTGAGACTGCTTCAAAATAAAAGATAAAAAAAGGCTGAGGATGGAGGTCAGTGGTAAATGCCTCTGGCCTCCACCCCTAGCACCACCACCAAAAAAATTTTTTTTCAGTTAACTTTATTTTTATTTATGTATATTTGTAGTATAGGGGATGCAACCTAGGTCCCTTCTCAGTGGGTGATATTGCTGTTGTTGCTTTTATTTTTTATTTTTTATTTTTTGAGATAGGATCTAGCTAAACCACTCAACTGCAAAAACAACACAAGCTGGGCTCAAATTTTTGCAATCCTCCCACCACAGTTTCTCAGAGTGCTGAGATTACAGGCATGTACCACCATGTCTGACAATAAAAATGTTTTGTGGGCTGGGGAGATATCTCAGTAGAATAAGTGCTTGCCTGGCAATCACAAGGGCCTTAGTTCAATCCCTGGTTCAAAAAAAAAAAAAAAAAAAGTTTTGAACATACTCATTTTGTTCCAAAAACAAATGTATCACCTATTACATGCCAAAGATTCTCAAACTGTAGAATGAATTAGTATCACTTAGAAGGCTTATTAAAACTCAGGTTGTCAGACATCACCACTGGAATTTTTTTTTCTGCTGCTGGGTATCAAATAGGGCCTCATACATGCTAGGCACTAAACTGCACTCCCAGCCTCTTCTCCAAGAAGAATAGATCTCTCCTTCCCTCTTTCACTTCCCTCTACTGTCCCCTCCCAGCCCCCTCAGATTGAAGATTTTGTTTTGTCTGTGATGGTTGTTGGAACTAGAAATTGAACTCAGGACCTTGCACTTGCCAGGCAGAAGCCATGCCACTGAGCTATACAACCAGCCCTTCAGGCTGGGGACTGCATCCAGGATTTGGGCATACAAGACACACAATATGACACTAAGCTACAACCCCAATCCCAACTTCCACAATTTCTAAGGAAGGGGTATGATCAGTCTCAAGAACAGACATTTCTAGAAGCTGGACATGGTGGTGCACGTCTGTAATCCCAGCTCTTAGGAGGCTGGGGCAGAAGGATCGGTGTGAGTTCGAGACCAGCCTGGGCTACAAAAGTGAGCTCAAGGCCAGCCAGAATTGCATAGCGAGACCCTGACTCAAAAAGACAGAAAAAAAAAAAAAAAAAAAGATTTCTAAAAAGTTCCCAGGTGATGCTCATATGAGGGATTATGTTCTGAGAACCACTGGAGTATATACTATCCTAACCTTGCTAGTACCAACAGGATGAATTTGTCCAATCTGGGAAGCAGCACCTAGTAAGATTTCATAATTTAAGATTCAGAGACATATGGATCAAATATTCAGTCCTTCTGTCAACAATTTGTCATTAAAGGCTGCTTGCTGTTGGAAAGCCAATTCTCGGGAGATGAGAATTGGTGGAAGGAAAACAGTTTAATCAGCAGGTGAACGTATTGAGAATATAAAGATTTAGAAGAAGACTGTCTCAGTTCTCCATCTGAGGTGGCTTAGGGACAGCAAAGGCTTTTGAAGGGAGAGAAAGTAGGAACAGGTGAGTAAGGGACAGAAGAGAGAAAACACATATCTTCTCCAGACGTGTGTCTCCTTTTTCTTCTTCAGGTAAAATATTCCAGTAGTCCTTGATGTCCAGGTGCTAGTTATAAATATGTTCTCTTTCTGCAATTTAAAAACCAGTGCAGCCAGGCATGGTGGTGTACGCCTGTAATCCCAGCATTTGGAAGGCTGAGGCAGGAGGATCAGTGTGAGTTCGAGACCAGCCTGGGCTGCAAAAAGTGAGCTCAAGGCCAGCCTGAACTTCATAGTGAGACCCTGTCACAAAAAGACAAAACAACAACAACAACAAAAACCAGAGCAGTTTAGATGCTCTGTTTTAGGTGGCACACAAATTTAAAAGAAAAAAAAAAAAAGGTAAGACATTGCACATTTTATCATCAGAAGTCATCAGTGCATCTAACACCGAGTTATTTAACCATTAACACCTTTATCATGTAGGTACCCCTTTTCTTTAGAATTTCTAATGGTGAATTGGAGAAGCAAAAGTAACTTGTCCAGGACAACTCTCAAAGGTGCAGCCACTGTTACATTTCTTTGGGAGTCTTAAAATCACTACTGAATCTCAGTCATCAAATATCACGTAAAAGCAATAGATCCTGTCTCTTACAATGCTGTGCAGTTCGAAAAAGAAGGGAGTAAATCCCAGCCAGGCCAGCCCCTCATTCTTTCATGCTTTGTGACTCTGTCAAGTTCCTTGGTCCAGAATACAGGCCAGTCTCACCAGCCCAGTAGACAAAAACGTAGAAACAGTGGTACAGCAATATAGTGATACAGTGGTGAGCCACCTTACCTTCCTTCTGCCTAAGAACCTACACTAGCTGGGACAGGACCCAGCCTTGCTAGGAGAACAGGGACTGGAAGCCCTGAGGAGCCTGCCACTAACACTAGCAGGGGAAGGAGTTTCCTAGGGCTCTGGGGCAAGAGGAAGGTGGGAGGAAGCCAGCTGCAAGCGGGAAGGAGTTAGGAGATAAACCCAAGTGGCCCACTTGCTGCCTGTCTTTCACTGGCTTTCCTTGCAGAGAACACTTAGTCATGCTCTGTCCCTGTCTTCCCTGTCTTTGGACTGCTTTGCTTTCAATTGCCAGAGACAGAGGAAGCTGAAAAAGCTGGGCTTTTGTGGAGAGAAGACACAAGGGGCTAGAGACCTGGATTCACAGAAACTACCTATGACCTGAGGCTGTAACTCCATTATTTCTTCTCTTTCAGGGTGTTTCCTCACCTACAAAATGAAGAGCACAAGTTCTGTCCCTGATGCAGATAGGGTTTCCAGATCTAGAAAACAGAAATACAGGGTGCTTGGTTAAATTTTGAATTTCTGATAAACAGTGGATAACTTTTAGCATAAACTTGGCAAAGTACCATGATATGTAGCCTATGCTAAAGTTATTTATGTTATCTAAAATTCACATTTAAGTGGGTATCCTGAATATCATTTGACAAGCCTGCTTCTAAGTAGTAATTAGAGGTAGTAAATTTAAATGACTACAAAGACCAACTAAGTGAAGTAAAAACAAACAAACAAACAAAAAAACCCAATATATCTCTTTTCTTTGCTTCCTTTTCCCCTTCTTTTCCTCTTTCCTTCCTTGTTAGTTTCAAAACAAAATCTTACTGTGTAGGTCAGGCCTATCTGGAACTTATTATGTTCTCAAAGCTGGCTTTAACTTTGCAAATGAAGGCCTCCTGCCTCAGCCTCCCAAGTGCCAGGATTATAGGCATCTTAGTGTTTATTTTTAACATTATAATTACTAAATCATGCCCTAATGTCTTACATGCAACTCCTTCAGTTGTGCTAATATTATAGACTGCTAAGTTAGAGCAATACTGTAGGCAGACAAACAGGACTGGACCCTTGAGAGGTCAGTGCAAAAGACAACTATGGCTGGAGGTGCAGTCACTGAAGGCCAGGATTCAAGTAAAAAGAACTGCACACCACATACTTCCACTAGGGATGAATAGCAGTGATTGATATTCTAAGTAGGCATCAATCACCTTGAGGGTGGGGGGACTGAGCTTCCTTAACCCAGCCTTTCATACAAAGTGCTTCTATCCCATGTGGACTTACTACCTGACTTGCTTTCCCATTTGATCCCCTTTTAATCAGCATTACACCAGCAACTATACTTGTTGTAACCTTATTGGTTCACCATAGTCTTGTCCCATATCATATCCATCTGATTTCCCATTGGATCTGTACCACCTAAGTGAGTATACTTGACTACACCTCCTGGCTTTATTCAATAAAACACCTCCAAGAAGCAAGACCAGTAGGCAACCTACTTTCCAGGCCTCCTTCTGTCCTTTTTTTTTTTTTGTCTTTTGAGACAGGGTCTTGCTATGCAGTTCAGGCTGGCGGTGAGCTCACTTTTGTAGCCAAGGCTGGTCTCAAACTCAAACCAATCCTCTTGCCTCAGCCTCCCAAGTGCTGGGATTATAGGTATGTGCCACCATGCCCAGCTAAAATCTCTTTTATTTGTTTTGTTTCATTTTTGTTTTGTTTTGTTTTTTTTTTGGCAGGACCGGGGTTTGAACTCATGACCTTGCACTTGCCAGGCAGGCACTTGTGCCACAGAGCTATTTCCCTGGCCTCCTTCTGTCCCTTTTAAAAAGCTTTTTAGGGACTGGGGAGATAGCTCAGTGGTTCAAACACTTGCCCATCAGGTGCAAGGGCCAGAGTTTGATCCCCATTACCACATGCCACACAAGCCCTGGTCACTGAGCTGCCACCGGGAGTGGTGGAGCTGAGACAGGAGGATCAGTGGAGTCCAAGCTACATAGTGAGACTCTACTAAATTGGGGTCTGGGAGATAGCTCAGTAGAATAAGCACTTGCTTGGCAAGTGCAGAGTCCTGAGTTCAATCCCTAGTACTGAAAAAAAAAAAAAAAGTAAATGAAGAACGAAAAAAGAAAGCTTTCTTTCTCTCATTTCGTCCTACTCTTTTTTTTTTTTTTTTTTTTTTTTTTTCTGCAAAAGGGTTTATTTTCTTTTGGTCCATGCTTTGGAAGGGGGCTCCAGAAAGGTGAGAAAGCTGCCTAGTGGCTGGAGGGAGAGGGTTAGGGCAAAACCCTGATGCCAGGGGGTGCAGGAGCCCCGCAAGAGACTGCCAGGTTCTGTGACCTCTTAGTCATGCTTAAGGGTGAGCCTTTTAAAGAGGTACTCGCCCAGCCTGGCCTGGGGGCTCGCCAGCCTGTGGAGGTTGGTGAGGTGGTCACCTATCTTCTTGATGAGCTTCACCTCCTCATCTAGGAAGTGGTTCTCCAAGAAATCACAGATATGGGGGTCAGTCTTGGCAGAGCCCAAGGCATGAAGGTCCAGAAGAGCTTGGTTCAGGTTCTTCTCCAGGGCCAGGGCAGCTTCCATGGCATCCAAGATTTTGCCCCACTCATCTTCAGATGGTTTCTGCACGTCTTGGAAGAGTACTCCGCCGCCGCGCCGGTTTTGCATCTTCAGGAGATGCTCGGCACCCTCGAGTTTCTCCTTGGCCAGCTCACAGAAGAAATGGCCCACGCTCTCCAGAGCCACATCGTCTCAGTCAAAGTAGTAGCCCAGAGAGAGGTAGGTGTAGGAGGCCTGCAGGTGCAGGTTCACCAGGCAGTTGACAGCGGCCTCCACCTCGGTGGAATAATTATGACGAATCTGAGAGGTCGTGGCTGATCAGCAATAAGGAGTTATCCACAAAAGAACGGTGTTGTCCGGTCCTGAAAGGAGGAGATAAGCGAGATGGTCCTGAAATCTGTACCTGGAAGGTGGGTGGAAGATGAAAGAGGGAGTCCCCGGGTCTGTTCCGTCCAAACACTGTTGAAGCAAGAAACAGATCCGCGGGACCTCCGGACATGCCACTCTTTTCCTACTCTTTTTTATTTTTATTTTATTTTTTTATTTTTTTTTTTTTTTTGTCTTTTTAAGACAGGATTTCATTATGCAGTTCAGGCTGGCCTTGAGCTCAATTTCGTAGCCCAGGCTGATCTTGAACTCTCACTGATCTGCCTGCCTCAGCCTCCCAAGTGCTGGGATCATAGGCATGTACCACCATCTTCTTACTCTTAACCTCCATTGTTCCTAGAATATATTCCTTGATGTTGGAGAACACAAACTCAGCATATTGGACATCTAGCAGGTTGGGAGTTTCTTTCCCCTCTATCACTAAATGGAGTAGAGAATAACATAACAGCTAAGAGAGACAGACAGAGATAGAGAGATAGAGAGAGGAACCCAGGAGATTTTTACCTCTGGATGTCAGAATACACACCCAGAATAAAACCCCTCCCTCCCCAGGCCAGGGATGGAGCTCAGTGGCACAAGCACCTGCTTTGATTCTGAGTTTGATCCTGGTACCAAAATAAGGAAAAATACATGACCTGTTGTTGGATCTCCTAACCTGATCTTTAGTCACCTTTACCCTACTCAAATAATATTAAGAGTTCATGATATGCACTACATCTTATAAATGTAATTAAGATAAGAGTTAATTCTGGCGGGCCGGCAAAATAGCTCAGTGGTCTGAAGCACCTGCTTAGGAAAGGTTAGGCAACCACAGAGACTGCGGTTTGATCTCCAGCACCACATGCTGTGCTAGCCCTACCCCCCAGGGCAGGCTGAGCTGACCATAACACAAATAAATAAAGGTTTTTTTTTTTTTTTAAAGAGTTAATTCTGGGACAGACCTGTGTGTTGAGGGCCCCTAAGATGATTTAGCACCCTCTTAGTCATACTAGGAGATTCATTGGGAGGCCCTGGGCTGAGGTACACAGCCTTTCAATTCCAAAGCCTGATTTATCTGTATGCAGTACTTTTTGCTTTCCTGTCATCTCAGAGCCATTTTCTGTTTGTGACATATTTTTGCCAGCACAGATTTGCTCTGAGCACATGGTTCTGTGACCTTCAGTAAATATAGCTGCTTTTCACTTGCTGTCCAGTATGTACTTGCTTGCTGTACCCAGAGCCTGGAATTTGTTGGATTCATCATGCAGTAACACTATCTCACTGAATATTCACACCAACCTGGGTGAAGTGCTCAATTTCTCACCTATAAAATAGGATATGTAAACAGGGCATGTCAACTCACACCTATAAACCCAGTACAGGACAGAAAGGAGGATCATATAAGTTCAAGGCCATCCTGGGCTACATAGTGAGTTCAGGGCCAGCCTAAACTACAGTGTAAGACCCTGTCTCAAAAATAAATAAATAAATAAATAAATAAATAAATAAATAAATAAATTCTAATATACCTTACCTCAAGGATTAGTGTAAGGATTATATTAGCTAAGGCATGTACAATATGTAGAATAGAACCAATACCAAGCAAAAACTCAAAAAGCAATATCTGATTTTCTCTGTAATGCATTTGAGAAGAATGAGTCTCTGAGAAGCAAAGTAACTAGCCCTTGTTAAACATAGAACTGGAATTTGAACTCAGGTCCAAAGTGTTGGCAACCAATTCAAAGTACTGTGTTTGTGCACAGCATGATTAATTGTAGCTATTCAGGAGAATGAAATAGGAGAATAGCAAAACTGAGTCCTGTTGGGCAATTTAGCAAGACTTGCCTACCATGTGTCTCAGCCTGGGTTAAATTTTCAGTACTTGGGCCAGTGAGATAGCTCAGTGGTCTAAAGCACCTGCTCAAGCAAGCTTAGGCAACCATAGAGACCATGGTTCGATTCCTGATACCACATGCTGCCCCAGCCCCACACCCAAGGCAGACTGAGCCGGCCATAACATAAATAAATAAATATATTTTTTAAAAAAGAATTTTCAGTAGTATAAAAAGAAGATCCATAAAGACTGAGTTCAGGGAGTTTCCAGTTATTGGACATAGGTAAATTTCCAGAGAGTGGTGCACCCAGTGAGCACCAGATACTGTTATAGGCAGCTAAGTTAGGTAGAAATATTACAGGCAGTCAGATAGGGCCAGGCTCTCAAAGGAGCCAGTACAGAAGATAGGATATCCTGTAGCTGTGGAGGAGAAAGGCATCTGCACTGAGGGTCGGCCCTCAAGAGGAAAGATGAAAGGAATGCACACACATACTTCCCCTAAGGATAAACAACAGTGATTAAGATTCTTTTTTTTTCTTTTTTTTTCTTTTTTGTCTTTTTGATATAGGGTCCCTCTATGCAGTTCAGGCTGGTCTTGAGCTCACTTTAGTAGCCCAGGCTGGTCTCAAACTCACATTAATCCTCCTGCCTCAGCCTCCCAAGTGTTGGGATTACAGTCATGCACCACCATGCCCAATTAGTGATTGAAATTCTAAAGAGGTATCCAACTCCTTGGGAAAGCCTAAGCAGCCATGGACCCACCCCCTCCAGAAAACCCCCTTTTCTGTTTCATGCCTGCTTGCTGAATAGCTTGCTTCCTCACTTGATCAACATTACCTGACAGGGCCAGGGAGATAGCTCAGCAGAATAAGCACCTGCCTGGTAAGCACAAGGTCCCAAGTTGGATTCCCAGTTTTAAAAAAAAAAATTACCTGAGCAATTATGCTCCTAATCTAATTTGTGGGCACTTCATGCCCACCTTGTAATTTCCCATTTTCCTACCTTGGATACACCTCCTCTCGCGGTTTTGCTCTATAAAAATCTCAAGGAAAGTCAAGGCCCTTAGCAATCCACTCAGGTCCCCTCTGTCTGTCTCTCAGAAAGAAGCTTTCTTTCCACAATAAATACTGTAAGGTTTCAATCAGACCTGACTCTCCCAAGCCCTCAACCTGCTTGCTGTGCATATATTCTATATGTTAGATGTTGTAAATATATTCTGCTCAACAGAACAATATTCTGTTGTTCCTAGAATTCATTCTTTAATTTTAGAGGACACGAACTCATACTGAACATCTAGCAGGTTGGGAGTTTCTTTTCTCTATGTCAGTATTACCCTTTCTCCTACACCCACACCCTATGCATGTCTTCACTTTTATCCAGAGTGATACCCTTTATATTTTTTGATACCCTTTATATTAAGGTGGTAAATGTAAGTAAATTCTTTCTAGATTTTCGGAGCCAATGTAAACTATTGATCAACCCTAAGAATGGGGTCATGAGAACCCCAACTTTTTTTAGCTGCTAGGAATTAATTAAACCAGGACCTTCATACCAAGCTATATCTTCAGCTCCTTTGTTATTCTTTATTTTGAGAGAGAGTCTTCTTGCAAAGTTGCCTCACTGCCTAGGCTGGGCTCCCAAGTTGCCAACCTCCTACCTCAGCATCCTAGAGTACTAAAATTACAGGCATGCACCACTATGCCCAGCATGGGAATCCAAATTTAAGCCCAGACATGTCAGAAGTTGTAGAGGCCTGCGCAGAAGACTGCTGTTTAAAGTATGTGTGCATTTGGGGGTGGGGTTGAGAGAGAAAAGTTTTATAGAGCTAGGTCCTTGATCTGTGGAATAGGATGGTGTCTCTAGCTGTAAGTGTTAAGACTGAACTGTATAAAAGGCCATGCTAGGGGCTGGGGAGATAGCTCAGTAGAGTAAGTGCCTGCCTGGCAAGCAGGCCAGTACCACAAGAAAAAAAAAGTGTTAAGTAATTATAAAAATGGGGGCCTGCAGACTGGCCCAGTTGTTTAAGCATCTGCTCAGGCAAGTGTAGTCAGGCGCAGGAGACCTGGGTTTGATCCCCAGCTGTACAAGCCTCACTTGGCATGCTCTGAAGGCATCCTCAGACAATCAGTCAATCAATCAATCAATCAATCAATCAATCAATCAATCAATCGACATGCTGCTGGTTGACACTGCTGCTAAAGGACTATTTTGTTTGCATTGGGGAAAAGGAGAAAACTCCTATATATTTCAGGTCACAGAAATATTTTGTGAGACCAGCCTCCCTGGAAAGGCTGAAACAGGAGGATCACTATGAATCCACTGCATAATGAGACCCTGTACCAAATACATAAAATTTTTAAAAAGCATGGTTGAAGAAATATTTTGTGTTGTGAAATAGTTTGTTATTCTCTATGTTCTCAGACTAAATAAATGAAATATGTCTCAGATATTGTACTTAAAGGAAAAAGTGTTATACAAAAGATTACACAGGGCCAGGCATGGTGGCACCTGCCTGTAATAACAGTGCTCCAGAGGCTGACACAGGAGGATCATTGCGAGTTCAAGACCAGCCCAGGCTACAGAGTCAGACCCTGTCTCAAAAAAAACAAAGAAAGGCTGGGGAATATAGCTGAGTGGTGCAGTACGTGTCTGGCAAGTGCAAGGCCCTCAGTCTGATTCTCAGCACCAAAAAATTAATCATATACCCTTCAAAAAGACAAAAAAAGATTACACACTGGACATAGTGAAGCTCTGAATTTCACTCATCTTACAAAGAAGCTCTTCCCTCAAATCTGAACTGACACCAGAATTTATAGTTTGCTAAGGTTTTATTTATTTATTTATTTATTTATTTTTGTACCAGGGATTGAGCTGACAGGCCCTTGAGTTTGCCAAGCAGACACTTAAGCCATTGAGCTATCTCCTTGGCCCTTTTTAAATTTTTTTGTTCAGTACCGGGAATCTAAGACCTTGTGCGTGCAAAGCATGTGCTTATGCTGCTAAGCAATCTCCCCAGTCTCCTTTTTAAATTAAAATATTTATTTATTTGTTTGTTTGTTTGATACAGGATCTCACTACACAGCTGTGACTCTTAGTGATCCTAGTGTCTCAGCCTCCCCAGTGCTAGGATTGCACCATCACACCCAGTTTCAGTGGCTAACACAACATGCCTGGGGTTCTGGAGCTGGCAGAGCGTGCAGAACTGGGGATCAAACCCAAGTCCTTGGGACCAGTGAGATGGTTCAGTGGTCTAAATTGCCTGCTTAGGAAAGCTTTGGCAACCACAGAGCCTGTGGTTCAATCCCCAGCACCACATGCTGCACCAGCCCCACCCCCAGGGCAGGCTGAGCCAGCCATAATAATAACAATAATAATAATAATAATAATAATAATAATAATAATAAGTAGGTCCTCGAGCTTTCCAGGCAGGAGCTTGGACTGCTGAACTATCTCCTCAAGCCATATAGTTTGCTTGTGAACACTTGCTATTACATTTGTTTTATGTATTCCTGTAAAAATGATTAATTTGCATTAAAAAAGAAAAAAAAAAAGAAAGAAGAGTACACATTGCAATGAGAGATATAGCTCAGCTCCGTAGCACTGTCGAGCAAACATGAGATCAAGAGTTTGATTCTCAGTACAAAAAAAAAAGATTATATACTACATGAGTCTTTTTTCTTTCTTTTTTTTTTTTTTTGTGAGACCAGGGTTTGAATTCATGACCTTGCACTTGCCAGGCAAGCACTTGTGCCACAGAGCTATCTCCCCAGCCCCTTATATGATTCTATTTGTATAATGTTCCAGAACAGGTTAAACCTAATCAGTGGTGAAGAATCACAATATTGAGCTCAATGTGGTTGCACTGTAACCTCAGTGTAAGTCTCCAGCTGGACCTGACTCTCCCAGCCCCAACCTGCTGGCCAGCAGAAGCATTACCATCTACAGAGAGCCAGCTCTCAGCAAGGAACTCAGCTCAGCACCAGAGGCTTCATCCACAAGTATAGGAAAAGAGATAAGATAGGACAAGGAATTTTGCAGGTTCTGGGGACATCTGGAGACACTCTTAACATGAGACACTTCAAAGGAGTCAGCCCACTGAGGCACAAGACTGCCAGACAACTTTAACCACAGCTGTTCATTAGGATCTCCCCATTTAATGTCTCTGCCTTCTCTCCATCCCTATAAAAGGGCCACCCTTCTCTTTGTTAGGGGTAGATAATTCAGGCACAATGAATTCCATGCCTTTACACAAGCCTGGTGGTCTCTGCTGCTTACATATGTTACATTCAGCCCTCACAAGAGGAGCACCCCAAGTTCCATACCAGTCTGTACTATACAATGAGTTCAAGGCTAACCTGCACTACCAAAGGAAACCCTGTCTCAAAAAACAAAACAGCAAGGCTGTGGTGGCACTCGCCTATAGTCCCAGCACTTGGGAGGCTGAGGCAGGAGGATCTATGTGAGTTCAAGACCAGCCTGGGCTACAAAAAGTGAGCTGAAGGCTAGCCTGAACTGCATAGTGAGACCCTGTCTCAAGAAGACAAAACGAACAAAATCATAATAATGGCTACCTCTAGAGGGAAGGGATTGCCAGGAAGAATTTGGGAAATTTTTAGGAGTACTGAAAAATGTTCGGGGCTGAGGAGATAGCTTGGCTATCTAAGTGCCTACCTGGCAAGTGCAAAGAACTCGAGTTTGATCCCAGTACCACATGCTGTGCCAGCCCCAGAACCAGGCAAGGTAGTGCACACCTGTACTCCCAGTGCTGGGGAAGCTGAGATAGGAGGATTACTATGAGTGTGAGCTGCACAGCAAGATCCCATAGCAGATAAAAATAGAAATGTTCTTTCGATATCTTATTTTGAAGCTGGGCATGGTAGTGCTTGCTGGTAATCTCAGGACTCCAGAAGCTGAGGCAAGAGAATCAAGTTCGAGGCCTATGAGAGTTCAAAACCAGCCTGAAAAAAAAAAAAAAAAAAAAAAAAAAAAAAAAAAAAAAAAAAAAAAAAAAAAAAAAAAAAAAAGCCTGAACTGTGCAGTAAAACCTTGTCTCAAAAAGACCAAAAATCACCACTACCCCACCACCACCACCACCACTACCACCACGATCATCATCATCATCTTGTTTGGATCACATAACTGTATGTATTTTGTGAAAACTCTGTGCATACTACTGTATATCAATTTAATCTCAAAAAACTAAGAAAAAACTTTCAAGCAACAAAAATTTCTACAAACTTAACTGCCTTCTATTTGCAATTTCTTTTCTTTTCTTTTCTTTTTTTTTTTTTTTTTTTGTCAAAGACAAAAAAAGACCCATTGAGACAGAGTCTCACTATGCAGTTCAGGCTGGCCTTGAGCTTACTTTTTTAGCCCAGGCTGGTCTCGAACTCACACTGATCCTCTTGCCTCAGCCTCCCAAGTGCTAGGATTACAGGCATGTGCCACTATACCCAACTCTATTTACAATTTCTAAAATCAGTCTGCACTTCATCCCATAAAACAGAAGGAATGTTCTGATGAGCTTGGCTTAACAGAGAAGGACTAAAGAAAGCAGAAACAAGAACAAAAGGCACATTGGTTGTTTCAAAATTACTTTCCTTGTAAAGATTAAATCAGAGGGCACTTTCTTCTCATGCTAACTAAATCTGATTTATTCTGTTTTTTTTTGAGACCAGGTTTCCCAGTGTAGTGTAGGCTGGTCTTGAACTTACTTGTGCAGTCCAGGCTGGCCTCAAACTCAGCCTAGCCTCAAGCTAAATGATCCCTACCTCAGCCTCCAAGTGCTAGGATTATACTTAACTTGGGGTGCTCCTCTTGTGAGTGCTGAGAGTAACACA
Source organism: Myocastor coypus (assembly GCA_004027025.1). Lineage (NCBI taxonomy): Eukaryota > Metazoa > Chordata > Mammalia > Rodentia > Myocastoridae > Myocastor > Myocastor coypus. The sequence continues at coordinate 15,660 of PVJA010012899.1, forward strand.
TGGTAACATGTGTCACTGTGCCCAGCTTGTATAGGGGCTTAAATGTTGCCTCATTCTCCTGATTTTTTTAAGCATCATAGTTTCAGCCTGGTGACTTGCAAAGTTAGCTCCATTTTCTTTTGGTCTGTTGAAACGGTTTATCCAAACCAATGCCCCCCTACAAATTTTACCTGATGTTACAAGCATTTTAAATTAGGTAAAATATTGTTGGCAGTGAGACAGGGCTAGACTCTCAAAGAAACAATATGGAAGACAAGCTGACTTTGGAACTTTGGGAGAGCCAGACACCCCTGCTGTGGGCCAGACCTCAAAACAAAAGATCAAACAAATGCAGGCCTCCATAACAACAGACATCAGGGATTGGTATTCTAAATAGGTCTCTATCACCTTGCCAAAGCCAGAGAGTCACTAACCCGGTCTGCTACAGGACAAGCCCCAGTTCTGTATTCTTGCCGGCTTGCTACATGACTCAGTTTCCCATTTGTTCCCGGATTTAATCAATTTTACACAAGCAATTATACTTGCAGTCTTATTGGTTAACCATAGTTTTGTTTCACCTCATGTGTAGTTCCCATGTTCTCCACCTTAGACACGCCTCACTACATGGTTTTGTTTTATAAAAATCCCTCTAGAAAAGACAGATTTGGAAACAACACACTTGAGGTCCCTCTTTCAGACAGGAGCTTTCTTTCCCTCAAAAATATATTCTGCTCTTTTTTCTTTTTTTAATGTATTTGGTACAGGTTCTCACTATGCAGCTTGGACTCCTAGCTGAACTCTCTGTGGCTGGCTCAGCACACCTTGAGGGGAGGTGGAGATGATGGTGGCATGTGGTGCAGGACTGGGTCCCTGAGCTTGCCTAAGCAGGCTCTTAGTCCACTGTCAGTGTTATATTCTGCTCTTAACCTCCATTGTTCCTAAAATTTGTTCTTCAGTTTTAGAGAACACAGACACGAAACTCAACCCAAGTATCTTTCAGGTTGGGAGTTTCATTCACCTACATCACTGACATAACCAAAAATTAATACTGAATGCTAGTTAATGATAGGCATGGTGGTGTAATCCCTGCACTTGTGTGTGAGGCTGAGGCAGGAGGATTTGTGTGAGTTCAAGACCAGCCTGGGCTACAAAAGTGAACTCAAGGCCAGCCTGAGCTGCATAGCAAGACCCTGTCTCAAATATATAGTGGGGCCAGGCCTGGTGGCACATACCTGTAATCCCAGCACTTAGGAGGCTGAGGCAGGAGGATCCATGTGAGTTCAAGACCAGCCTGGTCTACAAAAGTGAGCTCAATGGCAGCCTGAACTGCATAATGAAGCCCTGTCTCAAAAAGACCACAAAAAAAAAAAAAAAAAAAAAAAAAAAAGATAGGCATGGCAAAGTGTGGTGGTAAACTCTGCCACCCATGTCTGTGAAATGTATCAAAAAAAAATGAAATGTCTGGCTGGAGAGATAAAGGAATAGATGAATGAATATGTAACAAAGCATACATAACAACCATTATAGACTTTATGTGATGGGTAAATGGCTCCTCATGGTATAGTTTTTCCAATTATCCTTCTACATGTTTAGTTTTTTACACAGTGAAATGTTGCAGGGTAGTGAGCTGTGGAAACCCACACAAGTAAAATGCAGTCCACTCTCAGGGCTGACTTTGTAACCCCTGATGCAGTCAATAGACAGCCTCATCTACCTGTTCATTTCTTTTGATCTGTAAGCTAGGACTATTAGTCTGCGGAAAGCAAGCCATGCTGTTGCACTGTGGCTAACCAGGAATCATAAACCTGTACCAATACGGAATTAGAAATAGAAAGTTTATAAAGGAAAATAAAACTTTATTTGAAAGGAGGAGCCAAATGTGGTGGTGCATACCTATAATCCCAGCACTCAGGAGGCTGAGGCAGGAGGATTTCTGGGAATTTGAGGCCAGCCTGGGCTACCTAGCAAGAACTTTTCTCACAAAACTAAAGCTGTCAGGTTTTATCAGTGGCAGAGATGACAAGGGAAGGTAGATGGGCAGATCATTTGCCCTGAGACAATGAGGATGAGACTTGATGGACTTTTGCTAGGAGTGGAGTTTGAGGGGCAGGTTCAGTGACACACGAGGAGCTGATTGGAGGCTCCCTTGTGTGTGCCGGAAGGGCAAAAGGAAATTGTATCCAGTCCAGGGCTGGAGTGGGGAAGGAGGAAGTGGTCACTGGGAAGATAAGCTGTTGTTTTGGGGATTCAACCATGTTGGATCAGGGCCATGATAATGTAGCAGTTTGTACTCGAGCCAGAACCTTACAAAAACCAAATAAATGAAAAGAGAAGAGAAGAGAAGAGAAGAGAAGAGAAGAGAAGAGAAGAGAAGAGAAGAGAAGAGAAGAGAAGAGAAGAGAAGAGAAAGAAGGGCCAGTGAGATGCCTCAGTAGTCTAAAGCACCTGCTTCGGCAAGCATAGGCAACCTCAGGGACTGCAGTTCAATCTCCAGCACCACATGCTGCACCAGGGCCACCCTCAGGGCAGGCTAAGCTGGCCATAGCATAACCAAACAAACAGGTGACTGAGAGCTACCCGATGTGAAAGAATAGGGGGTCTGGAGCCAGAAAACCCCCTGGGCCTTTGTCTTCAGTCCTTTTAATTAGATGACATAAGATTCTACCCCTCGTGGAGATTTATCACAACCAGATTGGCTTTTGCAGGCCCTAATGTTGTAGGCAGCTAAATTAGCTAGAAATATTATAGGGAGTCAGACAGGGCCAGGCCCTCAAGGAGACAATATGGAACACAAGGTGACTTAGCAACTTTGGAAGAGACAGGCATTCCTTCTGTGGGCCAGATCTCAAGACAAAGGAGTAAACAAATTCAGACACACACTTCCCTAGGGATGTTCATCAAGGGGTGATATTCTAAATAGGTATCAGTCACCTCAGAAAGAACCCAAAGAGTCACTAACCCAACCAGCAACAGGAAGAGACCCTGCCCTGTATTCAGGACATTGCTACACTCAAGACGCTTGCTACAGGACTCACTTCTTCATCGGGTCTTGAATTTAGTCAATTTTACATGAGCAATTGTGCTTATAATTTCATTGGATGACCATAGTTTTGTCCCAACGCCTGCCCACCTAAGTGAGTTCCCATGTTCTTCACATTAGACCCACCTCACCGCATGGTTTTACTCTATAAAAGTCCTTGTCAGAAACAGTTTCCCAGGGCAACCCACTGGGGTCCCTCTTCTGTCCCTCTCTAGGAAAGGAGTTTCTTTCTTTTTTTTTTGTTTTTTTCTTGTTTCAGAACTTATTTTTTTTTTGAAGAATTATTTTATTTTATTTTATTTTTTTCTTGTTTCAGAACTTTTGTTTATTTATTTTCATGGCCGGCACAGCATGTGGTGCCTGCAGCCGCCCATGCTTTCCTAAGCAGGTGCTTTAGACCACTGAGCCATCCTGCTGGGCCCCATCAGGACTTTTTGTTTTTATTTATTTATTTTTATGGCTGGCTCAGCCTGCCCTGAGGGCTGGGCTGGCGCGGCATGTGGTGCTGGGGATCAAACCACAGTCCCTGAAGCCGCCTAAGCTTTCCTATGCAGGTGCTTTAGACTACTGAGCCATTCTGCCAGGCCCCTAGGACAGGAGTTTCTTCCTCCAAAAATATATATTCTGCTTCTTTTTTTTGTTTGTTTGTTTGAGACAGGATCTCTCTATGCAGTTCAAGCTGGCCTTAAGCTCACTTTTGTAGTGCAAGCTGGTCTTGAACTCACACTTATCCTCCCGCCTTAGCCTCCCAAGTGCTGGGATTACAGGCATGCACCACCACGCCCAGCTCATACTTTGCTTTTAACATCTGTTTGTTCCAAAAATTCATTCTTGGGTTTAGGAGAACATAAACTTGGCCCAGGTACCTTTCAGGTTGCGCGTTCCATTCCCCTGTATCACTAAGGCCCTTAATTCAGCCACCATCACCTAAGTGCAGATTCTTTGTACAATTTTCTTTCTTTCTTTCTTTTTTTTTTTTTTTTTTTTTTTTTGGTGGGATTGGGGTCTGAACTCATGACCTTGCACTTGCCAGGCAAGCACTTGTGCCATGGAGCTATCTCCCCAGTCCCCTAAGTGAAGATTCTTAAGTAGGCTTTATTTGTGATCTTTGTTCTGCATTTCTGAAATGTATAATTTTTTAAAAAAATTTCACATAGGGTCTCATTATGCAGCTTGAACTCATAATGATCCTCCTATTTTCAGCCTCCGCAGCACTGGGATTACGGGTATGAGCCACCACACCTGGTCTTGGTGGCCAGCGCAGTGCACTCAGGGGACTGGGTGACATGTGATAGTAAGGATTGAATCCTGGTTCCTGTACTTGCCTAAGCAGGGCCTTAGCTGATGAGTTATCTTGTTGGCTCAATTTATAGTTTCGTTTTGTATTCTTTCTTTTTTTTTTTTGTGGGACCAGGGTTTGAACTCACGACCTTGCACTTGCCCAGCAGGCACTTGTGCCTCGGAGCTATCTCCCCAGCCCCTCGTTTTGTTTTCTTAAATGACTATTTAAGAGCCAGGTCTGGTGTGCATGCCTATAATCCCAGCACTTGGGAAGCTGAGGCAGGAGGATTGGTACATGTTCAAGACCAGCCTGGGTTACAAAAGTGAGCTCGAGGCCAGCCTGAACTGCATAGTGAGACCCTGTCTCAAAAAGACTAAATAAAAAATTAATTAATTTAATTAAAAATAAAAATAAATAAGTGACTACTTACAACAGAGGTGGAGTTAGCAGTTGAGTAAAGTGAAAACGTAAGTATGTATGTTTGTTGCCAGTATGGATTTTATGTCATAAGTTTTCTGTTCTGTGGCTCCTCCCACTTTGTCTCTTACTGCCCCACAGCAGGGGCACCCACCTAGTAGGGTCCCTGGCTGGGCCTGCTGCTTCCAACTCTCTCTTCCCTTACTGCTCCCCTAGGAAGGGTTTCACACTTTCTGGTCAGGATTTGTCAGACAGCTTACTGAGGCCTTCATCCTATTGTTTCCCTCCTTATCTGCCCCCCTTTCCTCCAGCATGATACTTCCAAAATCCTTTGTCATTTTATCTCCTCCTTGTCTGTTCTAATAAGTCTCCAGGCTCCTGTCTACTACTGGGTACTTACTACATGACCTTGTTTCTTTGTCCCCCTGCTGCTCACAGCTGGGAATTGGGATAAAATATCAATCTGGGAAAATATCTTCATTCTTCAAGCTGCAGGTCCACAAATTCAAGGGGAAAAAAGCCATTCTTATTCATCCCTGTATGCCCTCTAGCAGTAGTAATACTTTTTTGTTTGTTTGTTTGTTTAGTAATATTTGAAGATGTTCAAGAAACATTTAAATGAAAATCTGTCTTGGAAACTGAAAGAAAAACACAAGAGCACACATACTGGGTGTCCACTATATGCAGTTGCTCATTCATCCTCACAAGTACTCAGTGAGGCAGGAGACGCTCTGAATCCCACTTTTTCTTTTTGAGACAGGTCTTACAGTGTAATTGAGGCTGATGTTGAACTCACAGCAATCCTCCTGACTCATCCTACTGAATGCTGGGATTGCAGGCATGTGCTGTCCTGCCCAGCTGATTCTCACTTTTATATATATATTTTAAAAAGGCTCAGGAAAATTAGACGACTTGCCAAAGTTAACAGAGAATGCAAAAAACATTCTTTTTTTTTTTTTTGCAAAAACATTCTTAAGATTTTAAACTCCAAACTGTCTCTTTCACCTATTTCACAACTACCTTTTCTTGAAGCCACATAAGAAAAAAATACCTATCTATCTATCTATCTATCTATCTATCTATCTATCTATCTATCTATCTATCTATCTATTGTGGGGCCCAAGAGATAGCTCAGCGGTCTAAAGCACCTGCTTAGCCGGGTATGGTAGCACACTCCTGTAATCCCAGAACTTGGGAGGCTAAGGAAGGAGGATTGGTGCGAGTTCAAGACCAACCTGGGCTACAAAAGTGAGCTCAAGGCCAGCATGTTTGCATAGTAAGATCCTGTCTCAAAAAGACAAAAAATAAAAAATAAAAACAAAGCATCTGATTAGGCAAGCTTAGGCAACTACAGAGACCAGGGTTCAATCTCTGGTGCCACATGCTATGCCAGCCCCATCCCCAGGGCAGGCTGAGTCAGCCATAATAGAAAGAAAGAAAGAAAGAAAGTTTACAAAGAAAAAAGAAAAAGAGTTGTGCTTTTCTGTACCCTTTAATTGTCTGAATTGAGTGTAAAAGTAGCAAACATCAGTCCTAAGGGCTGCAGAGATAGCTCAGTGGTCAAAGTACCTTGCCTAGGCAAGTGCAAGAATCCAGGTTTGACCCCTGGTACCTCATGTTATTCCCCTTCCACCCTAGATGCACCGAGGGGGCCACCAAGACCCATTATAAGTATGGATCAATGATGGTGTATACCTATAATCTCAGTGCTGGGAGGCTGAAACAGGAGGATCACTACAAGTTTGAACTCCATAGTGAGACTCTACCATATACATAAAAAATAACAACATAAAACAGCCATAAAAATAAATAGCACTGTACTTGAAATTTGTTTTAAATGCTCCACAAGGCTAGAGATATAGCTCAGAGGCACAGCACCTGCCTTACAAACATGAAGTCCTGAGTTTGATTTCTGGTACCAAAAATAAATAGTGCCGCACAAAGGCAGAGGTGAAGGCTTGGTCTCCAGGGAGACACTCTTGGGGGCAGGGCTTGTGGCAGGCTGTAAGGTCCTTGGAGTGGGGGATCCCCTTGAAGGGGATTGTGAGATCGTCACTGCCTCCTCTTCCTCTTTTGTTCCCTGGTCATGAGGTAGGTGGTTTTGTTCCTTGGCAGTCATACTGCCAGGATGGGCTGCTGCCTTGCCACAGTCCCAAAGGAAATGAAGCCAACACATCATGGCCTGGAACCTCTAAAACCAGGAGCCAAAATAATTTTTTCTCTTTATAACTTTTTTATCTCAAGAATTTATTATAGTAATAGAAAGCTGATTAACACAAATAGTTAGAAGGAGCTCTCAGCACTTACCTTGGCATTATTTTGAGGACTAAGAGCCCCCAAAGGGCAACTGTAGAGCCCAAGAATACATTAGCAATTCTTGTCACCAAGAAAACCAAAAAGCAAACCAAAGCAAAGACCCCTTATGTAGTAAACAGCATTCAGAGCTTCTCCTTGTCTTGTTCAGTATCTTCAGTTCACTGGTTTTCAAATTTAAATTTTTCTTTCAGGAAAACCCCACTGGTCCAACTTCACAAAACTACAGGCCAGAAACATTTTGCCTACCATTTTCATTGGAGATGTCTGTCCTAAGATAGAAACTTCATCTGGAAAGAAAAGGATTAAAGTTGTACCTGCAAATTCCTTGGGCAAAGACAAAATCCAGCAACAAGCCTGTAGGTCACATTATGCAAGCTGGGAAAGTGTCAGACAGTAACACTTTGCAGAATTTGAGAACTCACCGTTGGTTCAGAGAAATTTCTCTTGAGGTGGCAGAGGATACAATTAGAAATATGCAAATATGCGGACTTTGTAGCCAGCCCTTGAGGCCCATCAGACTTGTATATCGGTAGGCTAGGGTCTACAAGATCAACTCATCCAGGTACCTGAGTTCGGTCTGTTTCTGCCGCTAAGAAGCAGGACTAGGGATAGTGCCTCCTTACCTCATGGAGCTGTGAGGACAAAGTTAGAAACACTAACATAGGACAGGCTCAAGTGTGCAATGAAAGACATAACTGTGTTCCAGGGGATTCTTTTTTTTTTTTTTTTTTTTTTTTGGTGCCAGAGATTGAACTCAGGACCTTGCACTTGCCAGAAAGCACTTATTCTACTGAGCTATCTTTCCAACCCCTGTTCCAGGGGAATTAAGTGACTAACAACATCAGATAGTAACTAGTAGCAATAGAATTCAAATTCAGCTAGTCTAACTTTCCAGTTCTCATTCTTCATATTTAAGTAAGTATCTCTCAAGGATTTGTGCATGAAATGAATTTAGATAGCACCATAGAGGTTATGTGATTTGAAAAAAACTTTTTAAAAATTCATTTTAATGAGAAAAAAAAGATAAAATAGCAATGAAACAGGTTTTTTTGTTGTTGTTGTCGTTTGTTTTTTTGAGACAGGGTCTCACTATGCAGTGCAGTTGGCCTTGAGCTCATTTTTGTAGCCCAGGCTGGTCTCAAACTCAAACCGATCCTCCTGCCTTAGCCTCCCAAGTGCTGGGACTACAGGCATATGCCAATATGCCCAAGTGAAACAGTTTTAAAACAGGTTAATAGGATAGTTGCAATACTTAATACATTGCATGTTGTTGTCTTCATATTATTCAGTTATTAGAAACAGACATAATATCTCTTTTTTTTTTTTTTTTGTGGGACTGGGGTTTAAACTCATGACTTTGCACTTGCCAGTCAGACACTTGTGCTACAGAGCTATCTCCCTGGCCCCATGATATCTTGTCTAAACAATGCTAGTACAAACTTTTCTTCTCATTAACATAAGAGAAAGTAGCTATATATCTATCCTATCTTGTATATACATATATGTATAATTTTCACAACAAAACAGTCCTTATTTTATTTTTTTGCAGGACCAGGGTTGAAACTCACAACCTTGCACTTGCCAGACAGGAACTTGTGCCACAGAGCTTTCTCCCTAGCCCCTAATAGTCCTTTATTTATAGCCCCCCTTTTTTTTGTTTTGTTGCAGATGGATGTTTCATTGCTGTAGAGAAGCTGTATCTGGAGAAGTCTTTTTTTTTCTGTATTTAGGACAGGGTCTGCAGGGTCTCACTACATAGTTCAGACTCAGTGATTCTCCTGTTTTCAGCCTTCTAAGCGCTGGCATTACAGGCATGCACCATCACACCCAGATTGCATCAGTGTCTCAGCACGCCCAGGGGGCGGGGCTGGCATGGGACACTGGGGATTGAATCCAGGCCACCATGTTCTACCTAAGCAAGTGCTTTAGTCTGCTGAGCTATTTGACCGGTTCTTATGTCCAACAACTTTATTTCTCTCCTTTTAATTATAATTACTATTGCATATTAATTTATATATTGATGAAGTGCACTGTGACATTTCCATACATACATATGTATATTGTGCCTTTTTTTTCAGGCTGGTCTTGAACCTGTTCATGTAGCCTAGGCTGGCAATCTTCCTGCCTCAGCTTCCTGACAGCTAAAATGACAGATGTGTGCCACCACGTTTAGTTTATCGTGCTTTGATTATATCAACCTTCCGTATCATCTCTTCTTTTTTTTCTTCCTCCTCCCCCAGCCTCCTTACCCTTTCCAAGTGACACAGGGGAATGAAACTGAACCTGAAAAACACCTAGCAGGAGTTCCTGTTTTCTTTTTTTTTTTTAAAGAATTTTTTATTTTATTTATTTTTTCTTGTTTCAGAACCTTTGTTTGTTTATTCATTCATTTTTATGGCCAGCTCAGCCGGCCCTGAAGGCAGGGCTAGTGCAGCATGTGGTGCTGGGGATTGAACCGGGGTCCCTGAAGCCGCCCAAGCTTTCCCAAGCAGGCACTTTAGACCACTGAGCCATCGTGCTGGGCCCGAGTTCCTGTTTTCTGAAACAGGAGAATGAATTTTAGAAACAATGGATGTTAAGAGCAGAATATATTTTATCTTTTTAAACTTTATTTATTTATATTATGACTGACTCAGCCTGTCCTGGGGGTAGGGCTGGTGCAGCATGTGGTGCTTGGAATTGAACTGTGGTCCCTGAGGTTGCCTAAGCAGGCACTTTAGATGCTGAGCTATCTTGCCAGTCCAGGAGCAGGATATATTTATTGAGGGGGGGAAGCTTCTGCCTGACAGAAAGACAGCAGGGGAGCTGAGTGGGTTGCCAAGGACCCTACCTTTTCTAGGAATTTTATAGAGCAAAACCACGATGTGAGATTGGTCTAAGACAGTGGTTCTCAACCTTTCTAATGCTGTGCCCTGCAATACAGTTCCTCATGTTGCGGTGACCCCAAACCAAAAAATAATTTTGGTGGTTACTTCAAAACTGTAATTTGACTACAGTTATGACTTCCAGTGGCTTTAGGCGAACCCTGTGTTTTGGTCATTTGACCCCTGTCAGGGTCACAACCCACAGGTTGAGAACTGCTGGTCTAAGATGAAAAACATGGGAACTTACTAGGTGGGCATGAGGTGAGATAAGACTATGGCCAACTAATAAGATTACGAGCACAATTTCTCAGGTTAAATTGATTAAATCTGGGACCAAATAGGAAAGCAAGTCATGTAGCAAGTGGGCAAGAATATAGAACAGGGACTTTACTGTAGGGGACAGGGTTAATGACTTTTCTGGGTTTTCTCTAGCTGATAGAAACCTATTTAGAATATCAATCCTGAATGTTTATCTTTAGGGAGGTATGTATTTGTTTGATCTTTTGTTTTGAGGTCTGGCTCACAGCAGGAGTGTCTGTCTTTCTCACAGTGGCAAGATATATTGCCTTACATACTGATTGCTTCCGAGGACCTGACCTGTAAAACTTTTTTGTTTGTGTATAGTATCTTTTTTTTTTTGAGACAGGGTCTCCATATGCAATTTAGCCTGGACTTGAGCTCACTCCTCTATCCCAGGCTGAAGCCGGGTGGGGTGGCACACACCTGTAATCCCAGCGCTTGGGAGGCTGAGGCAAGTTCCAGACCAGCCTGGGCTACAAAACTGAGCTCAAGGCCAGCCTGAACTGCATAATGAAACTCTGTTTCAAAAAGACAAAAAAGAAAGAAAGAAAGAAAGAAAGAAAGAAAGAAAGAAAGAAAGAAAGAAAGAAAGAAAGAAAGAAAGAAAGAAAGAAAGGAAGGAAGGAAGGAAGGAAGGAAGAAAAGAGAAGAGAAGAGAAGAGAAGAGAAGAAAAGAAAAGAAAAGAAAAGAAAAGAAAAGAAAAGAAAAGAAAAGAAAAGAAAAGAATACAATCCAGGCTTGCCTTCAGCTCATTTTGTAGCCCAAGCTTGCCTTGAACTCAAAGCAATCTTCCTGCCTCAGCCTCCTGAGTGCTGAGGTTATAGGTATTACCATACCCTGCTGTTCCTGATTTTAGAGGAAATATTTTCAGTTTTTCCTTATGCCGTATGATATCAGTTTCCAAATATAGCCTTTTATAATGAGGTATTACCCTTTGATTGCAACCTTATTCAGGCTATTTATTTATTTTTGAGACAGAGTCTCACTATGCAATTGGAGCTGGCCTTTTGCTCACTTTTGTAGCCACCAGGCTGGTTGAACTAGCAGAGATCCTCTTGGCACAACCTCCCAAGTGCTGGGATTTCAAGCATGAGCCACTACACCTAGCTTCAGAGCTGCACGGTGGGCACCTGCACCTGAGGCCAACATTGCATGGCATGTGGGGCCAGGGATCAAACTCAGGTCCTGTGCTTTCCAGGTAGGTGCTTATGGCTCTGAGCTGTCTCTCTGGTCCCAAGAATTTTATCATAAAGGGATGTTGAGGGACTGGCCAAGTAGCTCAGCAGATTAAAGTGCCTGCAAGCAGGTACTGAGGCCAAGAGTTTGATCCCCAGGCCTGCCATGCCATTCGACCTCCAGGGTGCACTGAGATGGCAATTGGCACACACCTCTAATCCCAGCTCTTGGGAGACTGTAAAACAGGTGGATAACTATGAGTTCAATCTAGTAGTGAGACCCTGAATACCCTGCAGACCCCTCCTAAAATACAATAAATATGTAAATAAGGGGATGTTGAATTTATTAAAGGATTTTTCTGCACCTGTTGAGATAATCATGTGATTTTTATCCTTAATCCTATTATAAATTGCATTTTGTTTATTGACTTACGTATATTGAACTATTTTCATATGCCTGGAATGAAATCTGCTTGATCATGCTTTATGCTCACTTTGTAGTGCAGGCTAGTCTCAAACTCACAATGCTCTGGCCTCAGACCTCTGAGAGTTGGGATTACAGTTGTGCAGCACCACACCTGGCTTGTATAGTCTTTTTAATGTGTTACTAAATTTAATTTGCAAGTATTTTATTTATGATTTTGGGGTCAGTGTTCATCAAGGATATTCATCTGTGTTTTTTGTTATTCTGCTCTTACCAGGTTTGATATCAGCATGACATTAACTGCACAGTGTGTTCTTTCTCTTTCCATTTCTAAATCCCAAATATCATATCATTTCATCTTAATTTTAGCAGCTGTGTTTCTTTAATGAATATTCTGAACAAGTGAATAGTTAACATTGAGCTAATCATTTTACAGATAGCATCTAGGATAGGACTAAAGTAGAACTATGTGAGATGCCATGTCTTTATTATCAGATTGGCCAAGAGTACAGTTTGAGATCTCAGCTGGATTAGCACAGGTGTGAGAAAACAACCATGAGCACTGCTGGTTGCAGTATAAATTGATGTGATGCCAACTGTATGTGGGAAGACAATTTGGCTCTGTCTATGGAAATGGTTTTTTTTTTTTTTTTTTTTTTTTTTTGTCTTTTTGAGACAGGGTCTCACTATGCAGTTCATTTATTTATTTATTTATTTATTTTTTGTGGGACCAGGATTCGAACTCACGACCTTGCACTTGCCCAGCAGGCACTTGTGCCTCGGAGCTATCTCCCTAGCCCCCATCACTATGCAGTTCAGACTGGCCTTGAGCTCACTTTTGTAGCCCAGGCTGATCTCGAACTCGCACCGATCCTCCTGCCTCAGCCTCCCGAGTGCTGGGATTACAGGTGTGCGCCACCACGCCCGCCTTGTCTATGGAAATGTTGAGCTTAGATATCCACGAACTTAGGTGCCTATCTCTCACTACATACAAAAAAAAAATCACTCAAAGTCAATAAAAAACCTAGAGAGAAAGGCCAGATTATAATACTTTGAGAAGATAAATAAGAAAATCTTCACAACCTGGGGTTAGGCAAAGATTTCTTACCTATGATACCTGTAGGGAGCCCTTCCTGGTCCTTGTCTCAGTCTGAGTTTATATTTGGAATGCCATGGATAAGTTACTGGAATCCCATTAAGTCAGTGGTTCTCAACCTTTCTAATGCTGTGACCCTGCAATACAGTTCCTCACGTTGCGGTGACCCCAAACCAAAAAATAATTTTGGTAACTACTTCAAAACTGTAATTTTGCTACAGTTATGATATGGAATATAAATACCTGATATGCATTATGTATTCTCATTGCCACAAATCAAACATAATTTAAACATAGTGATTAATCACAAAAGCAATATTTAATTATATGTTGAGAAATATTTATTACTAATCCCAGTAAATAACATTTCACCATGGCATAGCATGGGTTTAAATATGTATTTTCCAACCACTTTAGGTGATCCCTGTGTTTTGGTTGTTCAACACCCCCCTGGGGTCATGATCCACAGGTTGAGAACTGCTGCATTAAGTTAATTCCAATCTACCACTTCCAGTGCAACCACTGTGAGAATAAAGACACTAAAGGCATATTTATAGTTATGGGGAGCCAAGGGGTCCTAAGTCCAGCCATGGTGATAGCTATCTACAGCAAAGGCCTCCACCCACGGCCAAACTTGGGTTTTATTCAGTCATGAAGTAGGAGTGGCTTGAGGATGAATGGCTGAGAACTGCAGGAAGTAGCTGAGTATTGTGAGCTGGACTAAGTAGGAGCCTTGCACTTACCTTGGCAATACGCAGAGAGAACAATATGCAGAAAAAGTAATTTGCATTATCCAATATTTTAGGGCTCAAAGTGTAATCTTTCAAGTCCCAGGAAATCATAGCCTCTATCTCAAGGTTCACCCCAGCCGACAGTATGGAGCATTGCTCATATTAAAGAGCCACAGGTATGTGTCATCAGGGAAATACAAGTGCCGTCTTCAAAGACTACCTCCAGCACTTCGGCTAGACCAATGTGCATTGTTTAAATCTTCAGAATTGAACCACCTCTCTAACTTCTCACGTGTGTGGTCTTGGATGAGTGGTTTCATCTCTCTGAGCTTTTGTGTCCTCATCAGCAAAATGGGGGTAATAGTAAGAAGGCATCATGTATGCTAAGCCCGGTGTACAGCCAGGCTTAATAAAAGTAGTGGGGGTGAGTTTTTTCTTTTCTTTCTTTCTTTCTTTCTTTCTTTCTTTCTTTCTTTCTTTCTTTCTTTCTTTCTTTCTTTCTTTCTTTCTTTCTTTCTTTCTTTCCACTGTGGATTTAATCAAAGGCATTTGCACTGAGCTATATTCCCAGCCCTCTATTTTTTTTTTAATTTTTTACTTTTGAGCTGGGTCTCATATTGTTACTAAGTTGCCCAGGGTGAGATCAAACTTGCAAACCTCTTGCTTCAGCCTCTCAGATGTAGAGATTACAGTCATGCACTTTCACAGCCAGCTTCATTATCTTTTCTTACATTTCACACTGAAATAAGTTCTAGTCATGGCACAGGTGCTATGATAATCATCAGAACCAGAGTGGTGGCTACCAGGATGGGACAAGTTCTAGAGACAGAGACAACTTGAGGTAAGGATATATGCCTGATGATGGTCAGAGTGCCAACTCAGAGGGTATGCCCTTGGCATGAGGTCAGTCATGGCGGCATAGTCCCAAAGGCTGAACTCCCAGGAGAGCAGTGGATTGACCCAAGCTCTGGAGTAGGCAGAGCTAATCTCAGAGGCCTCCTCCAGGATCACTGTGTAACTGGATTAGTTATTTTCCCATCACGAGGACAAAACATCCAACACCAGCAACTAAAAGGAAGAGAGGTTTAATATCTGTCTCCATCTATCTATCTATCTATCTATCTATCTATCTATCCATCCATCCATTTATCTATCTATCTATCTATCTATCTATCTATCTATCTATCTATCTTAGGTTGTTGGAGGGTCTCACTATGCAGTTTGGACTCATGGTGATCTTCCTGCTTCCAGCCACCCCAGGACTGGGGTCACAGTGGTGTATGCCATTGTGCCTGGTCTCTGTCCTGCTCAGCCCACCCTGGGAGTGGGGCTGGCACAGCATGTAGTGCTGCAGAGCAAACAGAGGTCCTGTGCTTGCTTTAGCTTGCCTAAGCATGCTGTTTAGTCCACTAAGCTATCTTGCCCACCCAAGACAGGTTTATTTTCCAACACTATTTTGGAGGGTTTAGCCCAGAGGCTCTAAGGCAGAAACATAGCAGAAGGGCGCACAGAACGTATTTGAAGACAAAGATGTGGGCTCTAAGTGTGATCATTATTATTGGATCACTGCCTCCATGTATCTTTGGCAAAGATAAAAAATCCGAATGCGCCCAGGGTTATTTCTGCTTACTCTATTCTGTTCTATTCATCCATTTCCCTGTTTTTTGTTCCAGTACCATGCTGTTTTATTCACAGTAGCTTTGTAATATGATTTGAAATCTGGGACTGTGATACATCCTGCTTTGCTCTTTTTTTTTTTTTTTTTTTTTGGTGGCACTGACATTTATTAGGAAGTGCCCTAATACAGGCACTGGGGCTTGCCCATGGTACTCTTGATGTATAGGGCCAGATGTTCTGCTAATTCTTCTTGAGCAGTGACACCAGGAAGTTGGCAGCCAGATGGATGTCGTACACAAGCTCATCATCTGTCATCTTCACATGACCAGCAGCCACAGCCAGACATAGGACTTTCTCCTTCTGGGCCTTAATCATGGACTTCACTTCATCAACTTTGGCCACCACGTTTTTACTGTGGGTCAGCAGGGAAGGGAACTTGCCAGCCTTATTGAGGCCGAGTCCCAGGATTTGTGGGATCTGCTTGATCAGAGACTCCAAGGCCAGAAAGGCATTGTACTTCTTGGCCAGCTTTTTAACTAGCTTCTTATTCTTGTTGAGTTTCTTCAGCGCCTCAATGTCCATGTGGGGGATGTTCACGGCCTTGGCCTTGTTGCAATGCTGCTGGTCCCCCAGGACACACACGGAGAACCTGGGGTGGGGCGTGGACTTTAGCCTGAAGGTGCTCGAGAAACACTTGTCCTTCTGAGGGTCATAGTTCTTCAAGCTGCTCTGCAACTCCGCAGTCTCTAAAAATTTCCAGCACTTGTGCGGGTTCCCGTGCAGGACCTCGTGCACTGCCTCCTGCAGGGTGTCGTGGGAGACTCTGCTGCTCATGATTCCCTGTGCTGAGGAAGCCAGAAAGAAGCCTGCTTTGATCTTATTGTCCAGGATTGCTTTTTTAAAAAATTCTGGTTCACTTCTGGTTGCATATCTATTTCGGAACTGCTTTCTCTAATTATATAAGGGATGTTGCTGGTGTTTTGATTGGGATTATGTTAAATCTGTTTATCAATTTTGGATGTATGGACATTTTGACTATTTGTTCTATCTACCAGGAATAGGCAATTTCTTCATTCATTCATTTATTTTTTTTCTCTTTCTTGACTTTATTTTATTTTATTTTTTGTTGCAGAATTAGCAGTTGAACTCAGGCCTTTGTGCTTGCCAGGCAAGCATTTATTCCACTGAGCTATCTCGCCAGTCCCTTGATTTTCTTTCTTTCTTTCTCTCTCTCTCTCTCTCTCTCTCTCTCTCTCTCTCTCTCTCTCTCTCTCTCTCTCTCTCTCCAGTCCTAGGGACCAAACTGTACTACTAAACTCTATCCTCAGCCTTTTCTTGTTTGCTTATTTGTTTTGAGGCAGGGTCTCATTATTTAGTTCAGGCTGGCCTTGAACTTTTGGCACTCCTCCTGTTTCAGTCACCCAAGTGTCGAGAATAAAGATGTGCACCACCATGGGTGGCCCTTTTGATTTTTATTTTGAGACAGAGTTTCACTAAGTTAGGATCAGCGAAATGGTTTAGCAGTCTAAAGCACCTGCTTAGGAAAACTTAGGCAACTGCAGGGACCTTGGTTCAATCCCCATCCCCAGC
This sequence comes from Myocastor coypus, assembly GCA_004027025.1. Taxonomy (NCBI): domain Eukaryota; kingdom Metazoa; phylum Chordata; class Mammalia; order Rodentia; family Myocastoridae; genus Myocastor; species Myocastor coypus. The sequence continues at coordinate 32,492 of PVJA010012899.1, forward strand.
ACCACATGCTGTGCCAGCCCCACCCCCAGGGCAGGCTGAGCTGGCCATATAATAATAATAATAATAATAATAATAATAATAATAATAATATCCCAACACTCGGGAGGCTGAAGCAGGAGGATCAGTGCAAGTTCGAGATCAGCCTGGGCTACAAAAGTGAGCTCAAGGCCAGCCTGAACTGCATAGCGAGACCCTGTCTCAAAAAGACAAAATAATAATAATAATAATAATAATAATAATAATAATAATGAGTTTCACTAAGTTGCCCAATTGTCAAAGCTGTGGTTTTTCTGCTTCAGCCTCTTCAGTGCTAGGAGTACAGATGTGTACTTCTGCACCTGGCTGAACTATTCTTTGATAGTTTTGTTTTCAAGTGCATGGCCCAGCAGAGAAACAGGCAGAAGGAGAAAGGGAAAGGGGCTTTATTTTCTTTGAGGACATGGAGAGAATGTGGGGAAATATGAGGAATTCTCTCAATTGGAACAAAGGGAGACTGAGGGTTTTATGGCCTTTTGCCAGAGGTGGAGTTTGAAGGGGATGTTTAGATATACCTGAGGAGCGATTGGGGCCTTCCCTGAGGTAGTGGGAAAGGTGGAAGGAAACCACACCCTGGGCTGAGCTGGAGAAGAAGGGAGGTGGTCTCTGGGAAGATAAGCTGTGTTTTAAGGGCTTCAGCCATATTAGATGACCACTATAATAATTCAGCAATTCATACTAGGGCCAGAACCTATCATTCTTAATATTAGACTCTACAAGATATTTAGCATATTTTTTAACATTAGGGCAATACGTTTCTGCTTTTATTTTCTTTTTTTGTTGCAGGAAATTGAATTGGTATCAAAATACCAGCAACATCCCTTACATAACTAGAGAAAACAATTCCAAAATTCATATGCAACCAGAAGTGAGCCAAAATTGAATTGTACTTGCCAGGCAGGCGCTTGTGCCATTGATGTATCTCCCCAGCTCGAGGCAATACTTCAATACTTTTTAAAGTATTCTTCCAAGTTGTTATGAATCATGAGGTTTTCCACTATGCCTGATGGAAACAGCCCGCATCTGTGGCTCTGTGTGAGCATCATCATTGGTCCGTTTGGGTGGTTCTTTTCTCCATCTTCAGATAGTTTCTTCTTATGCATGAGTTGGCAAGTGTTCAGCTGAACACTTGAAAAGGACTCCAAGCCGGGCCTGGTGGCATTCATGGAGTCTGAGGAGGGAAGAGCAAGCCCAGCCTAGGCTAAATAGTGAGTTCAAGGCCAGTATGAACTACATAGTGACATCTTGTCTCAAAAAAAAAAAAAAAAAAAAAAAAAGAAAGAAAAGAAAAAAGAAAAGAAGAAGAGGAAGAGGAAGAGGAAGAGGAGGAGGAGGAGGAGGAAGCGGGCAGGGAAATAGCTCAGTAGAATAAGCACTTGCCTGGCAAACGCAAGGACCTGAGTTCAATCCCTGGTCCTGCAAAAAAAAAAAAAAAAATCATAAAAGAATGGGGGACCACCTACTCAGGACCCCCCCCCATGTCCCTCTCTCAGACAGGAGCTTTCTTTCTCCTCATAAATATATTCTTTAAAAAAAAAGAAAGAAAGAAAAAGAAAAAGAGAAAATCCAGATGTAGCTCTTCTTTCCAGCACTCTGTCCTGCAAATTCTAGCTTCCTAAAATAAATAAATAAATAAATCAAAAATGATAGCTTCTTTGGTTTCCTTATACTCTCAGTTCTGTCTCCCTAATTCAGTCAGCTGGACTCCCTGTAGACCAGAAAACTATTTAGACCATTCTGGAAAACTATGAGCTCTCCTCATTTGATTCCAGGTTTACAGGGATCTCTATCTTTCATTGCTTGATGTCTCTTCTAAAAACATTGTTTCATATTTTTTTAGTTTTGTTTTATTCCATTTTGTTTTCAGGTAGAAGAGTAAATCCATCTAATTTCATCCTTTCCTAACTACAAGGGAGTGAGGCAAGAGGAGATTTAAACATCATTCAACGTCTAAGCCACATCCTAAATAATTAAATCCAGATCCGTAGAGGTGGGACTCAGGTGTCAATGTCAGTCCCCGTTATGACTGTGTCTAGATGTTCTCTCCAAGCCTTAGGCACTCATAGGTGGCCGGAGGTAGAGTGTGTGACCTGCAGTGGATTCATGGTGCAATGTAGGATCAAAGGTACTAGGATTATGGGTGTGAGTGCTACTTGCCCTAAGGAGCCTGGGTGGCATACATCTGTAGTCTCAGCACTTGGTGGGCTGAGGTAGGAGGATCTGAGTTTGAGGTCAGCCTGAACTGCATGGTGAAACCCTGTCTCAAAAAGACAGAGAAAGGGCTGGGGAGATAGCTCCGTGGTACAAGTGCCTGCCTGACAAGTGCAAGGTTGTGAGTTTGAACACCGGTCCTGCCAAAAAAAAAAAAAAAAGACGGAAAGTTTTATTTCAGCTCATAGTTTGTAAAGGTTGCAGTCCATACTCTCCCTGGCTTTAAGGCAGGGGAGCAAGGTAGAGGGGAATAGCCCAGGGCACGTCAGGAGGAAAGGGGAGAAAGATCAAGAGAGGAGGGAAGGAGATACACACTGCAAAGCCATGCCCCCATGGACCCCACCTCCTCTGACCAGGCTTTGCTTCCTGCAGTGGGTGTAGCCAGTGATGGAGTCCTGCTCCCTTGATCTAATCACCACCTTAAAGCCCCTCCTTTGAGGCCATGCCACCAAAAGAGTGACATGTAGATAGAAACTGCAACAGGCTGCCCTGAGGAAACGGTACAGAGTTTGTCTTCAACAACAGATATTTCTTTCCCACAGTTTTTTTTTTTAAGAATTATTTATTTATTTATTTATTTTTCCTTGCTTCACAACTTTTGTTTGTTTATTTATTTATCTATTTTTATGGCCAGCTCAGCCCTGCCCTCAGCTCAGCATGTGGTGCCGGGGATCGAACTGCGGTCCCTACAGCTGCCTAAACTTTCCTAAGCAGGCGCTTTAGACCACTGAGACATCCTGCCAGGCCCCTTTCTCACAGTTTTAAGAGTCTCATGCTCTGCTGACTGAGCTAGCCATGCACTTAGCTGTTTTTCTCACGGTTTTGGAAGCAGAAGTCCCAATCAAGCTATGGCAGAGTTTACTTCTGGGTGAGGGCTTTTCTCTGGCTCATGGAGAGCCTCCTCCTCACTTCACCCCTAATTCAGCCCTTCTTTAGTCCTGGAAATTATTTTTCCATGATGAAAATCAGGGAATCTATCAATACAGGAGAAATATAATACACAATTTACTAGATATGTGCTGAGTTCACATCCCTCCAAACCCACGAATGAATTCTGAGAAAAATGAAGGTTAAGAGTAGGAAAGATTTGGGCCAGCAAGATAGCTCATCGGTCCAAGGCACCTTCTTAAGCAACCACACGGACAATGGTTTGATCCCTGGCACCACATGCTGCTCCAGCTCTATCCCCAGGGCAGGCTGAGCTGGCCATTACATAAAGAAAGTTTAAAAAAAAAAAGAGTAGGAAAGATTTATTTAGAAGGCTTTTGTGTGTGTGTGTGTGTGTGTGTGTGTGTGTGTGTGTGTGTGTGTGTGTGTGTGGTGGAGAAGCTGGCTCAGACTACCTTCAGGGCAGGTCTGGTGTGCATGTGGAGCTGGGGATGGAACCATGGTCCTCTACACCTGACGGGGTTTGCCCATGCGGGCGCTTAAACAACTGAGCTAACCAGGACACTCCTTGGAAAGATTTATTTAGGAGTAGCCCTGAGATTTGGAAGGGTTCCCAAACTGGGTTGCCCTCTGCACCCAAATTTAAGGACCAGGGTTGGTCAGATAGCTCAGGAGACTAAAGTGCCTGCTTAGGCAGAGCATAGCAGCCAGAGTTTGATTCCTGGCATGTTGTGCTGGCCCCGCCCCCAGGGTGCACTGATACAGATTGAGATTGGGTTGGTGGACCGCATCTGTAATTCCAGCACTTGGGAGGCTGAAAATAGGAGAATCACTATGAGTCCTATCTATGGAGTGAGACCCTGTAGACCCTGTCCTAAATACAGGAAAAAAAATTAAGGACCAATATTGTATAATGCGATTTTCTATAGTGTTTGAAAAATAACTTATTTTAAACTGAGCTTGGCCATAGGAAGAAGGTACCAGGACACACTTCCAAGTTACTGTTGAGTTCTGAACTGAAGAGATTAAATCTCTTTAAAGTCCTCTACCTAGGGGTCTGATCCTGGCACCACAGGCCATGCTAGACCCCCCCCCCCAGGAGGGCACACCTAGCCAGCCACTGAGACTGGGCACAGCGTGCCCATAATCTCAGTGCTGGGGAGGCTGAAAACAGGAGGATCACTGAGTCTGAGCTACATAGTGGGACATTGTACTAAATACATTTTTTTTAAAAATTCCCTATCAGAAAAACAAAGTTCTACAAATGCTGAAGGAGCTGTAGCGAAAAGGAACCTTTCTCCACTGTTGGTGGGAGTACAGACTGGTGAAACCACTATGGAAATCAGTGTGGCAATTCATCAAAAATCTAGGATTGGAGATCCCGTTTGACCCAGTGATTGCCCTTTGGAGTATGCTCCCACAAGAATGAAAAACATCATACCACAGTGATATATATGCACCTAGGTTTACAGAAGCATAATTTGTTGTTGTTTTTTTTTAAGAATTTTTTTTTCTTGTTTCAGAACCTTTATTTGTTTATTCACTCATTTTTATGGCCAGCTCAGCCTGCCCTGATGGCAGGGCTGGCGCAGCATGTGGTGCCAGGGATCGAGCCACGGTCCCTGAAGCCGCCCAAGCTTCCCCAAGCAGGCGCTTTAGACCACTGAGCCATCCCGCTGGGCCCCTACAGCAGCATAATTTGTAACAGTAAGATCTCAGAAATAACCCATCAATGAAGAAATTAATAAAAAAGAAGTGGCTGTTGTATATAATAAAGTACTACTAAGCTATAAAGAAAAACGAGATTTTTTTATAGGTAAATGGATGTAACTCAAGATCATACTCATAAGTGAAATAAAATAGATGCACATATACATTCTATTGTCTCCCTAGTGCATGAGAAGCTAAAAGAATAATATCCTAAATGTACAATATATATTATAAAATGGGAAGAAACTTCAAAAGGAAAGAGAAAATGGGATGGGAGAATGGAGAAAAGAAGGAAGAGAAAAAACGTCCACATAGTTATACTACTAATTTCTCATTGGAAAGAAAAGTTTGTGCTAATATTATTTGGACAATTAAATGTCAGTATCCTATACTTTGAATAACTAATTTAAAAATAGCAATATACAATGTATGTACTATTGTTACTCATATTATCTTATTTTGAAAATTTGGGGATTTTTTCCTCTTTTAAAAATAACCCAGCCAGGCGTGCTGGGGCACACCTGTAGTCCCAGCACTTGGGAGGCTGAGGCAGGAGAATCTGTGCAAACTTGAGACCAGCCTGGGCTACAAAAAGTGAGCTCAAGGCCAGCTTCAACTACATAGTGAGACCCTGTCTCAAAAAGACAGAAAAAAAAAGCAAACCAACCCCCAACCCAAAAGCAAAGTTGTAATCCCAGCACTTAGGAGGCTGAGGCAGGAGGATCCCTGTGAGTTGGAGACTAGCTTGAACTACAGTGAGACCTTGTTTCAAAACAAAAACAACAACAAAAATGAAATTGGTCTCTAGCACATAGCAGGATAAAACCTGCCTGTGAGAGCTAAGTGGCTTTCACCATGGATAGACACTGGGGCAGGGCAGGGAGCAGGGTAGAACTTCAGGGAGGTGGGCTCTAGTTTATTCTTTCAATTAACAAAGGTCTCTTTCCTCACTGTCTTGTTTTATTTCTTCCCCAAACCTCCAAGAAACAAAACTCACTAGTTTTATTTGGCAGATAAGAAAGGGAGTCTCAAGAGGCTGAGTGATCAAGGAGCTGAGTTAAAATTTAAACCTGGCTCCGGCTGGACTTGGATTAAGGAGCAAAGCAATCTTTCACTGGCTTGGTCTCCACGGGTCAGGGAACATCCCCCAAAAGTGCTGAGATGGAGAAAAAGCTGTGGATTGGCCTCTTAGCAAATAAGCAAGAGGTCCCTGTGAAGGTCAAGGGCTGGGGCAGGTATGCAGACCCCAAGACCGCCAAGATAGATGCTCAGAGGGACACATGGTTCCAGGAAGAGGAGGCTGCACTCCCTGCATGACTTCTGTCCTCTGCAGGGATATTTCTTTTTTTTTTTTTTTGCCAGAACCGGGGTTCAAACTCATGACCTTGAACTTGCCAGCCAGGTACTTGTGCCACAGAACTATCTCCCTAGCCTGCAGGGATATTTCAAAGCAGAATTCAGAATGGAATTGCCAGAAGAATAAAGGGACAGAGCATTGTTACTTTCTCTTCTTCCTGGCACTGCCATAAGTTTTGCTCTCAGTGAATGAAGACTGGGTTCCATTTCCGCACTCCGAACTCCCACCCACCACAGGTTTGCTATGAGCCCAGTTTTTTTCATGCGCCCCATCTTCCTGAATCTACAGCATGATTGTTTGAAGGAGGTATTATCATTTGTTCTGATTTTAAAAATAAGGGAGGGCAATATGGCTATGTTGTTACTGCATAAGAAATTTCCCTAAAAGCCGGGCGTGGTGGTGCACGCCTGTAATCCCAGCACTTGGGAGGCGGAGGCAGGAGGATCAGTGCGAGTTCGAGACCAGCCTGGGCTACAAAAGTGAGCTCAAGGCCAGCCTCAACTGCATAATGAGACCCTGTCTCAAAAAGACAAAAAAAAAAAAAAAAAAAAAAAAAAAAAAAAAAAAAAAAGAAATTTCCCTAAAACTTTGCCTTTTTGAGACAGGGTCTCACTATACAGTTCAGGCTGGCCTTGAGCTCACTTTGTAGCTCAGGCTGGTCTCAAACTCACTAGTCTCAGCCACCCAAATTCTGGGATTACAGGTATGCACCACTATGCCTGGCCCTGCCCTAAAACATAATAATTTAAAACAACAATAGGGCTGGTGAGATAGCTTAGTGGCCTAAGCACCTGCTTAGGCAAGCTTAGGTAGCCACAGGGACTATGGTTTGATCCCCAACCCCACATGCTGTGCCACCACCCCCAGGGCAGACTGAACTGGCCATAATATAAATAATTAAAGTTTAGAACATACATTAAAAAAAACAAAACAATAAATCCAGGTGCAGTGGTACATGCCTGTAATCTCAGCACTTGGGAGATTGAGGCAGGAGGATCCCTTCAAGTTGAGACCAGTCTAGGATACACAGTGAACTCGAAGCCAGCCTAAACTACATTGAGAGACTCTGTCTCAAAAATAAATAAACAAACAAACAAATAAATAGCAAGTTGCAAGGTGGAATCATTAAGTTAGAATTAGATCCTGGGTGCGAAAGTGGGAGAGGGGCAGTTATCACAAGCCTGGGTCTATCATAAATGAAAATCCAATCTTACCTTGTATGCCCTTGCATTTGACGCCTTCTGCCATCTCCCATGGAGCAAGAGCCTTCACTAGAGATGGTTCCTCCACTTGGGACATCCGAGCCTCCAGAACCTTGAATGAAGTAAATAGTAAACTTCTATTGTTTTCCATTTACCCAGTCTATAGTATTGGTATAGCAGCAGACTAAGTCCCTGGCCATAAGAACACCTCCGTCAGCTTGAATATCCCAGTATTCATACCACAGACAGTTGCTTCCTGCAAAATGAGTGATCCAAGAGACACAGGCCAAAGCTGCACTGTCGTCCCGTATTAGCCATAGAAGGCCAACTATCACTCCTACAATCTCTGAGGTTAGCCTATTCATTGTGAGAGGAGACTGACTACACAGGGGAAGAGTACCATGGATGAAACATTGGAGTGGACTTGAGGAGGCACTACCATGGTGACAGTCATTTACCCAAGGTCACATGTATTTGAAGTATCACAGGTGGCCTGTAAACTCAGGGTTGTAGTAAGCTCTGGCTAGAAGGTATTGGGATAGGCAGGAGTCCACAAGTGTCACTTGCCCTGAAGATTTTCATACGTCAGATTCTGTTTTAAGTTTCAGTCATCAGGAAATCAGATGCTATCTGATGTGTCAGGCAGACACTTCATGAAAGCTTCAAAAACTGGGGGCATGTTTGTAAAAGGTTGCACAAGGCACTCTTGGAGGACCCGCTATGTCAAAGAGAACCTGGGATCTTGTTTGTGTTGCTGATTTACTGCAGGACCTTTGCCAAAGTATCAGTCCATCTGGGAGTCTTTGCTTGCCATCTGTACACTGGGTAGTTCAATTTTATGTTCTTCAGGTCCCCTGGCTGGGAGATTCTGTGCGTGAGATTTGCCACTGAGAACAGGTTGATTTGCTGATTTGCCTGCCTCAGACCTTTGCCGAAGTGCAGGGAAGCACTCAGGTGCAAGGGGCGCTCTTCTGCACCCTGGCCAGGGCAGGCCAGGCCAGGCCATTCTGTTGTTTTGAAGCAGCTGGCTGGCACCATTGTTCCCCCAGAGAGCTGGGCCCTTTTCCAGATGCTGTTGCCCTCGGGGCAGGGGAGAAGCTCAAAGGACTCAGTTGTGTGGCCTTTCCCCTCCCCCAGGGCAGGCCCCGGGTCACCCAACAGGCTGACTCAGCCCTTGTAGGGGAACAAAGGGAATGAGAGATGGAGTAGAGAATTTGACATTTATGGTCCTCCCCTCTCATAAAACTCAAAAATAATTATCGCAAGAAAATGCTTTTAAACTTCTACAGCATGAAGACATTTTTAAAAGCTGAGGAAAGGGGATCATTTCTAATTTCAGTGCTTAAGGGCCCATATTTTTGTTTGCCTTTTAATAATATCTTTGAAATTGGGGTTCAGTAACAGTAAATGGCAAGCCCTAACCTAATTGCTGCTTTTGAAAAAATTACAGGTCCAGTTCAGTATGGCGGCACACATCTGTAAGCCTATCACTTGGGAGACCGAGGCAGGAGGATCACTGTGATTTTGGGGCTAGCCTGGACTACATATGTGAGTTTAAGGCCAGTCTGAACTGTGTAGGGAAACTTCATCCCAAAAACACAAACCAAAAGCCTCACCTGGGCAACTCAGTGAGTTAAGACCCTGTTTCAGAGTAAAAAGTAAAAACAACATGCAATGAACATAGATTAGTGTAAATGTCTTAGGTTCAATCCCCAGCACTTAAAAAAAAAATGACATGGTCATATATAAGCGATGATCAAAATATACAATGAGTGTCTACATTTTGAAAATTTATTACAGTAAAAGACACATCACCATTAATCACATTCAAAACACTCCCCCTTAATTTAAACACACTTGTCCCATCGTTTTTTGCCATTTTGTGAAACAGTTCCAGAAGTCCTCTTTCATGAGTATCTTTATGAAGTATAATAAAAAAATATATTGAGTGCGATCCACCAGAATAGCATGCTCATAAAAATATTAAGATATATCCTCACCTATTTTATTTGCTGGACCTGGTACCAGTGACTTATGGCTCCCCCCACCCCCAAATCAAAATAATCAGGAAAGTTAAATATCTTGAAGCAATCCAGTACACTGAGTTAGCCACTTCAGTGCAAGTAAAGACACTCACAAAACAAAATGTCTTGAGCTGTTTTTTTGTAAAGCGGTAGAAGCTATGGTGGTACATGCCTGTAATCCCAGCATTTGGGAGGCTGAGGCAAGAGGATTGCCACAAACTTGAGGCCAGCCTGAACTACATAGTGAGACCCTGTCTTAAAGAAACAGAAAACAAAATAGTAAGAATACTAGAAATGCTGAGTACTTGGAACCCCAGCACTTGGGAGGTTGAGGCAGGCGAATCCTTGTAAATTTGAGTTCTCCTGTTCTAGGCCAGCCTAAACTATGTAGTGAAACCCTATCTAAAAAAAAAAAAAAAAAAAGCCGGGCATGGTGGTGCACGCCTGTAATCTGTAATCCCAGCATTTGGGAGGCTGAGGCAGGAGGATCAGTGTGAGTTCGAGACCAGCCTGGGCTATAAAAAGTGAGCTCAAGGCCAGCCTGAACTGCACAGCGAGACCCTGTCTCAAAAAAAAAAAAAAAAAGAAGGTTGTTTTGTTTTGTTTTTTTATTTTAGGGAAGGGTCTACAGGGTGTTCAGGGTCTCACTACTAGATGTCTGATCCTAGTAATACCACCTGCTTACAGCCTTCCAAGAGCTGGGATTACAGGTATGCACTACCATGCCCAATCTGGAAAAGTGTGTTTAAAGCAAGGAGAAGTAATTTGAAAGGGTGTAATGGCAATGTGTCTTTTTTTTTTTTTTTTCTGTTCGTTTTTTGTCTTTTGGAAATGGTCTTGCTATGCAGTTCAAGCTGCTCTTCAAGTTACTTTGTAGCCCATGCTGGCATTGAACTGGAAGCAATCCTCCCATATTACAGAAGATTCTTTGTTTTGTTTTGTTTTTGCTGGACCAGGGATTGAACTCAGGCAAGTGCTTATTCCACTGAGCTATCTCCCCAGCCCTCTTCCCATATTATAGATGGGGAAAATTTCACAGAGAGGTGAATACAACTTCCTGAGATCACTGCTAAGAAGTTACCAAGCCCAGGGAGAAAGCAAAATGCCTCTTTACCCACCCACCCCATTTTTATTCATTTATTTGTTATTTTTTGAGACAGGCTCTTACTGTATAGTTCAGGTTGGCCTTACTCTCATGGTGATCCTCCTGCCTCAGCCTCCTGAGTGCTCCGATTACATGCATGCAACCACCATGAGAACTATGCCTGGTTCTCTTTACCCTTTCTACCAAATCCTTGCCCCAGAAAGCACATTTATGATTATCTTGTTTCTTTTTTGCAGTACTGGAAGTCAAACTCAGGACCTTGTGCATGCCAGTCAGGCACTTATGCCACTGAGCTATCTTCCTGGCCCTCCACCTAGATCTTGGGTTAGGTTTTTTTTGGTTTTTGTTTTTGTTTTAAATATATCTGGTACAGGGTCTCACTACACTGTGTGGACTCACTGTGATCTTTCTGTTTTCAGTATCTCCGGGGCTGGGATTACAGGTGTGCACCATCACACCCAGTCTCAGTGGCCCGCTCAGAGTGCCTGGGGGTGGGGCTGGTGCAGCATGTGGAGCTGTGGATTGAACCCTGGTCCCTGAGCTTGCCTAAGCAGATGCTTAGTCTGCTGAGCTATCTTGCCAGCCTTTGCATTAGCATTTTTTTTTTTTTTATCCTGTGGTCTTTGTAGTACCAGGAATGGTACCTGGGACCTTGTGCTTATCAGTCAAACACTTATGCTGCTGAACTATAACCCCAGCCCCTATTTTATATTTTGAGATAATAAGGACTTACTATGTAGACTGGCCTTCAATTCACTATATAGCCCAAACTGGTTTCAAATTCACAGCAATCCTCCTTTCTCAACCTCCAAATCTTGTTTTTATGCATGTTTTAAGGCATAAACATGGGGATGTATAGTGTTTTGTTTTCCAAGAGGGTCATGCTGTGCTGTGACTAGCTTTTTCTAATTAATCCTATGACTTAGAGATTTCTCTCTACATAAGTACATAAAGAATAACTAGTACTTTTGAACTGCTTGCCAGTATCCCCCAGATACACCTGAGTGTCTGCAAGGTACCAGGTCCTATTTTTGTGCTCCATGTGCACATGTCATTTCAACTTTACCATTGGAAATGACAACTTTAGCATTTTTTCCACTCAAAAAGTTTTTGTTTTGGAAATAGGGTCTTGCTGCTGGGCGTGGTGGCACACACCTATAATCCCAGTACTTGGGAGGCTGAGCCAGGAGGATCAGTGCAAGTTCAAGACCAGCCTGGGCTACAAAAGTAAGCTCAAGGCAAGCCTGAACTGTAAGAGAGACCCTGTCTCAAAAAGACACACAAACACACACACACACACACACACACAGAAAAGTAATAGGATCTTGCTATGTGGTCCACGGTAGCCTGGACCTCACTATGTAGCCCAGGCTGGCCTTAGTGATCTGCATGCCTCAGCCTCCCAAGCATTTTATCCATTTTATTAAAGAGAAGGAAAGTGAAACCTGGAGAGGTTAACTATAGTCATGCATGGAATTCTGTAATAATATTCTAGTTGATGATGGAAGTGACATTGCTTAATGATAGAAATAACAGTGGTCCCATAAGATTATAATGGAACTGAAAAAATTCCTATCGCCTAGTGATATGGCAACCCTTGCTCTATTATAGTAAATACATTATTCCTGTGTTGTGGTGATCCTGGGATAAACAATCTACTGCACTGTGAGTCATAAAAGTGCCACCCATGCAATTATGCAGAGTACATAATACTTGATAATAAGTGACTGTGCTACTGCTTTGTATATTTATGATTCTTATCATTATTTTAGAATATATGTTTTCTGCTGTTTTTCTTTTTTTGGTGGGACCAAGGTTCAAACTCATGACCTTGCACTTGCCAATCAGGCACTTGTGCCACGGAGCTATCTCCCTGGCCCCTGTTTTCTGCTTGTTAAAAAACAAAACAGGGGCCTGGTAGGATGGCTCAGTGGTCTAAAGAGCCTGCTTAGGAAAGCTTGGGTGGCTGCAGGGACCGCAATTCGATCCCCGGCACCACATGCTGCGCCAAGCCCTGCCCTCAGGGCAGGCTGAGCTGGCCCTAAAAATAAGTAAACAAACAAAAGTACTGAAAAAAAAAATTAAAAAAACAAAACAAAACAAAAAAAAAACAACTTAGTGAACCAGGTGAGGTGGCAGATACCTGTAATCTCGACATTCTGGAAGGCTGAGGTATGAGGATCCCAAATCAGAGCCCAGTATGGGAAACTTAGCAACTTAGTGAGGCTGTCTCAAACAAACAAAACCAGTGAAGGATATAGCTCCGTGTGAAGGCCTTGAGTTCAAGCCTCAGTATCCTTCCCAAAGAAGTTTACAATGAAATAGTTACATTGGAAGCAGCCTCACACATCCCATGTTTATCTGTCTCTCCTTAAAATTTTTTTGGTTTTTTTGAGATAGAGTTTCACTATGCACTTTGGGGTGGCCTTTGTAGCCCAGGTTGGCCTTGAATTTGCATTGATTGATCCTCCTTCCTCAGTCCCTCAGCCTCCTGAGTGCTGGGATAAAGAGATGTGTACCACCATGCCTGACTTTTTGTTTGTTTGTTGCATCTTTTTTTTTTTTTTTTAAATAGGTCTTGCTGTGTATAACAGGCTGGCTTCAAACTCACCATGTAAACCAGGTTGGCCTTAAACTCACAGTGATCTTCCTGCCTCAATCTTCCGGGTGCTGTGATCACAGGCATGTGGTGTCACAGCCAGCGTTTATCTGTCCCTTGATTGCATCAAGAAGCCATGTCAAGTGATTGACCTCTGCCACCTAGGTTTGCATAAATGTCCTATGAAGTTTGCACAATAACAAAATTGCTCAATGGCATATTCTCGGGATGGCTCCATCACCAAGTGATGTGTGACTGCGCATTAACTGAGAGAGACAGAGTTTGAACTTTGAGTCACATTTAGACCATTGCCCTTTTCCACTGCCTTCCTATTGGAAGAGTTTATTCAATACATTTCCCTGTTGATGGGCATGGAATTGCCAGTTTTCTCCAGTGTAAATGATGCCTAGTGGACACCGGCTCCCTCTGAAGTCTGGCTGGACTGCCACAATGTAACTAAGTTGAAGGCCAGAACTTCTTTTTTTTTTTTTTTTTCTTGTTTTAGAACTTTTGTTTGTTTGTTTATTTTTTTTATGGCCGGCTCAGCCTGCCCTGAGGGCAGGGCTGGTGCAGCATGTGGTGCTGGGGATCAAACCTCCTCGGTCCCTGCAGCTGCCCAAGCTTTCCTGAGCAGGCGCTTTAGACCGCTGAGCCATCCTGCCCAGCCTCCAAGGCCAGAACGTCTGACCATTATGTTTTCAGTGATACTGTTCTGCCTTTCTCCCTAAAGGGCTTTCTAATTTACACGCCTATCAGCTGGTGAGTGGTCTTGGGATCTCTCTGATGCACACAGGATTTGAAACATACCTGGGTTTGTTTCTTACCTTTGCAATAGGTCTTTGGATGAACTATCTGTTTTCCTTGGAGTTTTGGTTTCTTCCTTTATTAGAAAAAGATTCTGCTGGGCATGGTGGCGCATGCCTATAATCCCAGCACTTTGGGAGGCTGAGGCAGGAGGATCGGTGCAAGTTTGAGACCAGTCTGGGCTACAAAAGTGAGCTCAAGGTCAGCCTGAACTGCATGGCAAGACCCTGTCTCAAAAAGACCAAAAAAAAAGAAAGAAAGAAAGAAACAAACAAACAAAGAAAAAGATCCTAAAATTGGGAGGGTAGCTCAGTGGTTTGGCACATACCTACAAGCTCTGGGTTTGACCCCCAGAACCAGGAAAAAAGAAGAAGAGAAAGAAAAAAAAAGATAATCCTAATGTCATATGAAATTATGAGGGTGAGAGGGAATATCATTTAAGTGACTAACACTCAGAAAGTGCTTATTAAACAATAAATGTTCAATAAGTGATGCCCAGCAAATAGTTGTGCTTTAGTTCTGAAACATTGCTGTGGGTGATGGTGCATGCCTGTAACCCCAACATTCAGCAGGTTGGGACAGGAGGATTGCTGCAAGTTCAGGGCCAACCTCAACTGCATAGAGAAGCCCTGTCTCCAAAAGGACAAACAAAGTGGGCTGGGACGATAGCTCAATAGAATAAGCACTTGCCTGGCAAGTGCAAAGGCCTGAGTTCAATCCCCAGTTCTGAAAAAAAAAAAAAAAAAAAAAAAAAAGACAAAGCAACAAAAAACATTCCAGCACATAGTAATAACCCCGGAACATTTCCCTGGGAGGCCAGCTCCATGCTGCTGTCCATGAAGCAAGGTGTTCCACAAGTCCACAGCTATGAAGGACCAGGAGCTCTAGAGACAGTAGCCAGGAACATAAAATCAGTGAAACAGACATGAATCACTTCTGTGGCTTTCTGTGAGTCAAAGAAGCCCCTTATCCTGCTATTTGACCAGGTTTTCTCCTTCTGCAACCAAGGAGGTCAATTTTCTTTTCTTCCAATACTGGAGACTGAGCTTTTGCATTGAGCTACATTCCCAGTGCTACCCCCCATCTCCAGTGGTACCAGGAATGAAACTCAGCCTCATGCTTTCCAGACAGACATTGTGTCGCTGAGCTATACCCTTGGCCAGTCAGATGATAGCCCTTTTTTTTATTTCAAGAGAGAATCTTGCTAAGTTGCTAAATTGTGCAGACTGGTTTCGAACTTGTGACCCCCATGCTTCAGCCTCCAAGAGTGCTGGAATTACAGATCATTCTTAGACAAAACCTTGCCTGTCCTTGCTTCCTAGCTACAAAAGCCAATGTTCAGACAGTTCAGTTAACTTGGCAATTAAGAAGGATTCAAGTCCACATATGTCTGACTCCAAATCATCTTTTTTTTTTTTTTTTTCCTTGTGTTTCCAGAGATCAAGGAAAGGAAGTTTGGGTCAGAGAAGAGTGTAACAGTAAGTTTTTAGCCAGGTGCTTTAGTTTTTAATAGGTTCATAAAATAAAAGACTTCGTTCTTACCCAGGTGTGATGGTGCATGGAGAAAGCTGGGGCAGGAGGCAATTTTGAGTTCAAGGCCAGCCTGGAATATATAGAAATATTCTGTCTCAAAGAACAAAACAAACATTTTTCTTAGCATCTTTGCGAATAGATGTGTTCATGTAAACTAAGTCTGACCAGAGTAAAGTGGGATGTTGTGATGGATTTTTTTTGTGTGTGTGTCTTTTTGAGACAGAGTCTCGCTATGCAGTTGAAGCTGGCCTTGAGCTCACTTTTGTAGCCCAGGCTGGTCTTGAACTCTCACTGATCCTCCTGCCTCAGCCTCCCGAGTGCTGGGATTACAGCCATGGATTTCTGAGCTATTGGAGGACAAGACGTGTTATATTCTTCTCTCTCCTGCTTAGTATAATGGCTGGAATTAAAACAGCCATCGTGGACTATGTGATGATCTTATTGAAAGCCACAACGAGAACGATAGAGCAGAAAGATAAATTCCAGGTTTCAGATGTAGCAAGAAGCTGCCATACCAATCCTGGATACTCTTCCTCCAAGCCTACATCTACATGCTTTGCATATTTCTTTTTTGACCCATTTTTATTTCTTCCTTTCTGTTCTGTGAAGTGGAATTTAATCTTGCCGATACACGAATATCAAACTTAGGCATGAGTAGGAGAGGTGATGTTGGTCATGAGGAGTTCACTGCCAAGCAGTACAAGGGAGGGACATATCTGGGAAAGTTTTCCTTCTGTGTTAGAAACTCATGGAAGGAAGAAGAGGTCTCCTGTGCCTCTGGACATTATTGTAAAGCTGTAATCATCTTGTGAGCTAGTGAGGAGAACCAGCATGGTGATGGAGACCATGTGTGGGGACAGCAGAAAGAAGAGTGAGAAAGAACCTAGTCTTTGGTGAAATGAACTGAATGTGGCTGGAGCCTGCCTACGTCTAGGTTCCTGTATAACCCAGATCCTAGCTTCCCTTTGTGCCAACACACATTTTTAGTTGGGTTTTACAGCCAGATCTGGGACTAGTGCCAGTGGGATGATGAGGTCAGGGTGTGGGTATAGAGGAGTGGCTGGTATGAAGTACAGGTGAAGGTCATGGATGATCTCCCAAGCGCAAGGAATGAGGAAGCCAGTGTGGAGGATGGGTCAAGCCCAAGGAATGACAGAGAGATAATGGGGCTTGGCAGGAACAGCAGTGGTACAAGGCCAGAGCCAGGGTCTTCAGTGAATGAAGGAGGGCTGACAGAAGCAGGAAAGCAGAAACCAAGTAGCATGAGCCTCAGAAGATGTGAATAGGAAGAACGCCTCAGCTGGGATCATTTGGTTATCAGGAACATGAAATGATTCTGTTGCTTAGACCTGCTACTTGTTGTTTTGGTTTGGTTTTTTATTTTTATTTTTTGTCTTTTTGAGACAGGCTCTTGCTATGGCCTTGAGCTCACACTGTAGCCCAGGCTGGTCTCAAACTCGCAATAATCCTCCTGCCTCAGTCTCCGAAGTTCCGGGATTAGAGGTATGTGCCACAACACCCAACTTTAGACTGCTACTTGTGTAGAGCCTGTTTAAGACATTGTTGCAAGTTTGAGACCAACCTGGGTTACAAAATGAGCTCAAGGCCAGCCTGAACTCCATAGTGAGACTCTGTCTTACACACACACACACACACACACACACACACACATACGACTTCAACACATTTTTTCCTCCTCTATTCTTTTATGGGAGTGTGTGTGTGTGTGATAGGAATAGAGGCCTCCTGCTTGCCAGGCAAGCGTTGTACTGCTCAGCTGTTTTTGGTCCCCTTTTATGGGATTTACTCACTGACATTTTAGGCATTATTTATGTATTTTGGATATGAGTCTTTGCATATATATATATGTATATATATATGAAATCTCTGAGCCCATGGCTTTTCTTTTTTACTTCTAAATGAACACTTGCTTATTTTATTTATTTATTTATTTTTTCTTGTTTCGGAACTTTTGTTTGTTTATTTATTTCTATGGCCAGCTCAGCCTGCCCTGAGGGCAGGCAGGGCTGGCGCAGCATGTGGTACCGGGGATCAAACCTCAGTCCCTGAAGCCGCCTAAGCTTTCCTAAGCAGGCTCTTTAGACCACTGAGCCATCCTGCTGGGCCCCAACACTTGCTAATTTTAGCCAATCTTATGATGTGAAATCATTTCTTTAACTGTGTTTTCAGTTAACTGTGTTTTTAACTGTGATTAAGAGTGAAGGTTTTCGGCCGGAACCGCCATCTTCCAGTAATTTGTCAAAATGACTAACACAAAGGACAAGAGGAGGGGAACCCGTTATGTGTTCTCCAGGCCCTTTAGAAAACATGGGGTGGTTCCTTTGGCCACATACATGTGAATCTACAAAAAGGGTGACATTGTAGACATCAAGGGAATGGGTACTGTGCAAAAAGGAATGCCTTACAAATGTTACCATGGCAAAACAGGAAGAGTCTACAACGTTACCCAGCACGCTGTTGGCATTGTTGTAAACAAGCAAGTTAAGGGCAAGATACTTGCCAAGAGGATTAATGTACGTATTGAGCATATTAAACATTCAAAAAGTCGTGATAGCTTCCTGAAATGTGTCAAGGAAAATGATCAGAAAAAGAAAGAAGCCGAAGAGAAAGGTACTTGGGTTCAACTGAAGCGCCAGCCTGCCCCTCCCAGAGAAGCGCACTTTGTGAGGACCAATGGGAAGGAACCTGAGTTGTTGGAACCTATTCCCTATGAATTCATGGCATAAACTGGGATGTAGTTGTGCCATTCACCACCTAATTGACAGCTTAAGTGTTCTAGATCCTGTAT
>PVJA010012900.1:0-38669 GCA_004027025.1 Myocastor coypus
ACCGATAACCCATTGCAATTATGAAAGTTTGGAATATGTATACAACTACTTCCTCCTAGTTGAAAGAGAAGAAAATTTTTTCTTCCCTTCTTTTTTTACCCACTTCAGATCCCATATCGATTAGAAAATTTGTCACTTCTGCACCCTGTGCTCTGTATAACATTTGTGAGGACAACAATATGCAGTGTCTCAATTATTGCGAATGTACTACTAATGTATTTTGAAACTCTCATATTGTTATCTCTTATTAAAAGTAGTAAAAATTAAAACTATTGAAAAAAGAATATGTGTGAAATGGAATAAATGAAAAAATTAGACTTTATTTAACTTGTACTGGTTAGTACTATAATTCCACAGGCTCACTGAATTTTTTTGATAAGTTATAGCTTAAAATCATGAAAAACTTTTGGTAACATTCAAATAAGGCACAAAGATCTCACTGGTAAAATCATCTAACCACTTCTGAAAGAATAGTATGTGAAAGTAAATGCACTTTTTCTTAAATAAGAGAGGATATACTGTTACATAGATGTCTTTCAACACTATTCTCGTTGTCATTAAGTAAGTTCCATGAGAAAAATTAATGTGGTGAAAACATTAGCTCTTAAAACAAAATACAGGTTTTCTCTCCTGAAAGTATAGTGTTATGGAAACTGTTCACTTAATATAGGCAAATGGGCATGGTGTATGAAGTTAGTATTTTAAAGTTCTGAACATTTGCAAACACTACACTGTGAGCTCCAAAGAGGAAGGAGATGAACAAATTGAATTCTACATTTCTTTGTAATGTCCATCTGGTAACAGTAAGGAGATTGTTTGAAAGCACACACAATCTACTTGACTGTGGCACACTGGTCACTGCTCTTCTTCTGACCTCAATGAGTGTAAGCAAAAAAAAATTCAGGTATCTTGCTTCTCCTTGAGTAGACAAGGATTTGCATCATGTATAAAGTGCTTCAACTCTTGTCTCTGCTAGACAAGAACTCCCATGTGTCTTTGCTGTGATCAAGCACAATAGAACTGTTATGTTCTTGTTTCTTGAGGGATACTATGGATAAATATGGTGGTTCTTATGAGCAAATCTTAAGACACACCCTGATTCTCTGATGGAGAAAATTGGTGAGGCTCACTGTATAAAGAATACCAACTGCAGTGAAAAGTTGATGAAATTACAGTTTATATTGCATACTAAAACTAACACAGAATCAAGACAAATGAAGAATTATGACACTGTGCTGTAAATTAAAGAAGCAGATGTCCAAAATTAACCTCAATGAATAAAAAAATCAACCTCAATGTATTTCAAACATGAGCTCATGCAAAGAATTCAGGATATACTGCATATAAACATCCATAGAGGTAGGAAGAGTAAAAGACAAATGAAAATACATAAAATTAAAGAAATCAACAAAAGCACATAGATAAGAGTTTAACAGCCACAGTGAAGAAGTGTGGAAAGTCTTAATAGAATAACACATTAATCAGAAAAAAAGACACTAGCTTAAACATAATTATTAAAACTCCAACCAGAACATCCAGATATTATAAATAAGAAAAGAACATAATGAAAAATGTTAAGATATTTAAAGGGATTTATGGGACAGTGTCAAGGGTGAGCCTATAAGCATTATGGGATTACTAAAGACCTAGCACCAAAAAGTGTTTTCAAAACAATAATATCTGGATGATTTGAAAACTTATTAAAGCTCATGAATAGACTAGATATTCAGATCCAAGAAGCCCAAAGAATATTAAATGAAATGAACACAAGGGTCCTCAAACGGAGACTTTGTCAAATTGTCAATAGTCATAGAAGGAGGTAGGATTTTTCAAGCAGCATGGGTAAATTAATTGCTATGTACAAATCTAATTCCATAACAGCATGATTGGTCTCAGGGGCCAGCTTAAATAGTTCGGCGTATTAAAACACTGGCATACAGACACAAAGGCAGAAGGTTCCTTCCCCAGGGCATGCTTAGAAGGCAATTGACACTGAACATGGTATGTATGTGTGTAATCACAGCTTTTAGGTGGCTGTAAACAGGTCAGTCAGTATGAGTTCAGTATACCTACACCATTCTGAAGAAATAACCCTAACTGCCTTGAGAACCATAAGCTATGGTCTCTTTGGCTTCTAAAGTCTAAAAGGGGTCAAAGTTTTGAATTCACAGTCAGAAATTCTCTTCAGAGTTTTTCCCTAAAGGCCGTCAATAGACATCAGGAGCTTTTATCTTGGGTAGGTAGTATCAGTTTAAATCTGGAGAAGACAAAGTCAAAGAAAAAATAAAATATGCATGTTTAATAGTGCATGCAAATAATGACATCAGCAGGATAATTATGAATATGGTCAAAATGACTTTTACCAAGTAAACAGTAATGAATTTAGAGGCCCAAAGAAAACTCATTTGACCAAGCAAAAACAGGTCTAGTGTGTGATTGAGACCTCCCTTGGCCCACCAGAAATTCATATTACCTAGCAACCAGGCTTGTCATGTAAATGAGACCACCCTGGGCCCACTGGAAACATATTCATCCCTGCAACAAGGCCTTGTGTGTGACTGTAACTTCATCCATCTGACAGGCCCGGTGGGGAAAACTGTGGCAGAATTCCCTTCAGAGAGGCGAGAGACAAGACCCACCAAGGAGATCCATGAGCAGAACATCTTGACAGAGAATCATAGCAGGTTCAACTCCAAGGACTGCAGCAGGAAGAAGTGGAGCACAACAGCCAGATCCAAGCCACACCCACCTGGACAAGTTTGAACTTGGTAAATCCAGATCTGTTTCTAAGATAAGAACTCTTCAAAAGCTCTACACCAAAGGTCAGAAGGCAAGCTTACACAAAATGACAAAGAGAAGAAGCAAAATATGCTCTTAGGCCCTAAGAACCCCCCAGAACAAATGCAGAAGAAATAGCATAGAATAAATTGGAAATCACACAGTTGAAATCTCTGCAATAATAGCATCTGAAGTAAAGAAACAACTGCAGAAAGGTAAAGCGGAAATCAGATCAGAAATAATTTCTAAAGTAAAAAATGATAATTATAATGACAGAAGTACTAAGTGCTTCTAAAGAAGACACTGACAAAAAATGGAGTAAAGAACCAATGATGGAATCCTTGAATGAGCAATATAGGAAAGTTATGGAATGTATAAAGCAGATTCAAAGTGCTATAGAGAAGAATGAAACCTCAACTGGCAAAACTGTTTCAATGTGAAACAGTGAAAATAGACTTTCAGACCTGAAAGACACTATTGCAGCTAGTGAAAAAGTAAGAAAAAACTAGAATGCAGGAAAAAATAACTCAACATCTGCAAGATGATGCAAAGATGAACAACATAACACTAATAGGCATCAATGAGAAAGGAGTCAATACAAATGACATAAAAAGAATACAGGCAGAAGTAATAGCAGAAAACTTCCCAAATATGGGAAAGCAATCTGAAATTCAGATTTCTGAAGCATAGATAACTCTAAACCACATCAACCCAATTAAAACGACACTCAGACATATAATAATCAAAATCCCAGAAACTCAGCATAGGAACACTATAGCAAAAGCCGCTAGAGAAAAGAAACGGATCACATTTGAAGGAAATTCCATCAGAATAATGGGAGCTTTCTCTAAACAAACCACCATGTCAAGAAGAATATTGAGAAAAGTACAAGTCTTGCAAGAAAATAAATTCCAAGCCGGGCGTGGTGGCTCACGCCTGTAATCCCAGCACTCGGGAGGCTGAGGCAGGAGGATTGGTGCAACTTCGAGACCAGCCTGGGCTACAAAAGTGAGCTCAAGGCCAGCCTGAACTGCATAGCAAGACCCTTTCTCAAAAAGACAATAAAAAAAAATTCCAACCCAGAATGATATACCCTGCAAATCTCTTTCAGGTATAGTTGAGAAGCGAAATACTTCCAGGGAAAAGAACAACTAAAGAATTTTATAATGACAAAGCCAACCCTACACAGTTTACTAAAAGATATTCTAGAGAGGGATCAACATGACCACAACTCCATGAAGGAGAATGGAAAGAACCTACCATATAGGGCAAACAAACACAGGAAAAAAAAAAAGAAGTATGCAACAGCAGTCTTTCAATTATTCTTTCGTATGCAGCAGCAAAGTATTTCCCTCAGAAGATTCTGCAAATGAACGTCTGCTCCCTATGGGTCATGATTCTGTCTGTGTCTACAAGGCAGACATAAGGAAATTGCGGTAGCTCAGTCCCACAAGTGACACCTGACCACCACATGGACACTGTCCATGTCCATGACAAACTAGAACTTTGTGTTCTTCGTAGTAATTATTTTCTACCATTGAAACTTTTTCTTAATCGATATTTTTTATGTATTAACTTATTTAAATACTATGCAATTTACTACAGATTGACTACAGACAATTAAATACTATGCAATTGACTACAGATTTGTACATATGACACACAACATTCTGCCGTCTAAGTTGGTCTCACGATTTCATTTGAATTTTGGAATTTGTTTGAAATATTTAATTTATTTTAAAATGAATTAATATTTAATTTTTTGAATATTTTTTAATTGTAATTTTTGTTTTGGGATTCATACTGTGTCTTTGACATACAACCAACCTATAAGCCATGGTATATTTTCTTCTAGTACTAGAAACTTCAAAAAGAAAAAAAAAATTATGTATACACAAGAGAGTTAGGATAGATACACATGTACTTTTTCTTAGTTCATTAGGAACAGACGTTTGTAATAATACAGTTTAGACAAGATATCAGGTCTGAACCTTGTCCTCTGAATAAGTCCTATGAAGAAAACAATATGCATTGTATTAATTATTGTAACCATCCTACTAACTTGTTTTGAATCTGTTTCATTGTTATTTATTTTTTACATTAAAATGAATAATTACAAAAATAATGATTTTAACAAAGAAGACAAAGATAGGGTGCACGGGACCTGAGCATCTATCATATCATTGATATATCTTTTCAATTGCTACTGAGACATTAGCAAAATGATGTGGACTCTGGAAGGTAATAACCTTTTAAAGTTTGTAATTATAACAAGACATTACTTTTTAGTTTTAAAATCTCCTGCATGCAGCCTTGCTCAAGGAATATGAGGGCAAATTTCCCTGTAGTGGATTTCCTGACCTAGTATTAGACTGTTAGAGGAAGCATCTTTGAGAGCAATCAGCCCTGCCCAAAGAACATGAAGATAACTTTTCTTGTAATGTGTCAGGAAACCCCCAGAAAACTCCGCTCACCTGGGCTGTATGATGTTGATATAGATATTCAGGACTTAATATGTCTCTATTGACAAAATATGGTGAATTCCTGTAAAATGAATCTAAATGTTATAGTAGTAAGACCATGAACACCCTATAAACACTTCCCTAAAATACAATAAAAACAACAGAAAGAACATCAGCAGTCTTTTTGACAGACAACTTGCAGACGAGAAGGGACTGAGATGATATTATCAAAGTGTTGAATGGAACTCCCAACCATAGCTATACCCAGAGAATTTATCTCTCAAAATAAAGAGAGCTGCAGCATTTCTTAAACAATAATATATATTCAATTTCCAATTATATTTCCTTATAAATAATGTTAAAGAGAGTTCTTTTTTTTTCTTTTTCTTTTTTTGTCTTTTTGAGACAAGGTCTCACTATGCAGTCCAGGCTGGCCTTGAGCTCACTTTTGTAGCCCAGGCTGGTCTCGAACTCACACCAATCCTCCTGCCTCAGCCTCCCGAGTGCTGGGATTACAGGCGTGCACCACCACGCCCAGCTTAAAGAGAGTTCTTAGAGTTAAAATAAAAGAGTTATAGCTACCAATACAAGAGAATGAAAACCATGAAACTGTATCATAGGGAAAATATACATAAAAATAGACTATCATCTTATTATAGTAATGAGGTCATTGCTTTTCTCTTAACAGTTGAAAGAAAGTTAAACTAGTCATGAGTATGTACGTGGATGCACAACATAAATAAATGTAAATATTTTCACTGATAGAAGACAGTGTATGAAGGAAGTATAGAGTTTTTACTCTATAAATTAAAGTAGTATAATTTACTCTATAAAATAAAGTAGTATATTTACTCTATAAATTAAAGTAAATTAAGTAGTTATTAGCAAAAATATATTATGATAACAATATAAGTAAGGCTGATGTTAGTCAGAAAGCAAATGCCCATGTAAGTTACATGAAATAAAAAGATGAAATAAACTTTATGTAAAAATCTTTGTCTAGATAATGAAGGTCATTCTGTAGTAACAAAAGGGTCCATTTCGCAAAAAGATATAACGGTTTTGTACTCTGTAGCCAATTGCCATCGAACAGAAAGATAAGTTCATCAAAAAGGTTAGTGAGTTCTTGTCCACATTTTCCACCATAGTGACTGGATGTAGTATAGCCTGAGTTCTAATTCTTTTCCAAATTCAATGGCTAAAGATATTGAACATTTTTTACATATCTATTGGATACTTGTATTTTTTCACTTAAGAAGGATCTTCTTAATTCATCTCCTCATTGACTGACCAGGCTATTTAAATATTTTAGCATTGGGTTTTTTTTTTTATTCCTTATATACACTAAGTAGTAATTCTGCCAGAAAAAAAAGCTGGCAAAGATTTTCTCCAATAATATATGATTCTCTTTAGTCTGTTAATTGCTTCCTTTGATACACAGAATCTTCTATTAAATTTGATATAAAGCGGTGTATTATGCTATTTTCCCTGCGTTTTTTGGAGTCCTATCAAGAAAATCTTTGCCTGTGCCTATGGCCTCAAGTGTTCCCTATATGTTTTAAGAACTTCAGCGTCTCAGACCTTATACATAGGTATTGGTCAATTTTGAATTTAGCTTTACATAGTTTGAAATATAGGGATCTAGTTTCAGTTTTCCCAAAGTTCATATACCATGCTTTCAGAACCATTCATTAAAAAGGTTCCCTTTACACCACCATATGTTTTTGGTTTCTTTTTCCAGAAGCAGTTAGTAATATTTCGGTCACCTGTATCTGTATATCCTTTTCTAATGGTCACTGTGTCTAATTTTGTGCCAGTACAAAACATTTATTTTATTTTATTTTATTTTATTTTATTTTTATACTGTTGCTTTGCAGTACAATTTGAAATAGCCTATTATGATGTGTTTAGCTTTGCTTTTTCTACTCAGGATTACTCTGGCTATTGTACAATATTTTCATTTCCATACTAATTTTGAGATTATGTTGTGTAGTTTTTGTAAAGAATGTCACTTTCTTTTATGGAGCATTGAATGGACTTGATTTGGTAACGAAGTCCTTTCAGCAACGCCATTTCTGCTAATCTATCAACATGAGACAAGCTTCCATCTTCTGCTGCCATTTTCAATTTTTTTCTTTAGTGTATTCAAATTTTATTGTAGTGGTCTTTTAGGTTAATTAGATCGATCTCTTGATATTTTGTGAAACTAATATGAATATAGTGTTTTCATGATTTGTTTCTCATCTTATCCAGGTAATCTCAGTTAATTTATTGGTGCGTAGTGACACTATGAGTTTTCTAATGTTCAGCTTATATCCTGCTACTTTTTTCGATTCATTTACGAGCTCTCAAGGTAAAAAGGAGAAAATTCATAAATATATTTAAAATAAAGGAACATTTTTGAATATTCATTGGACACGGGGGCTTTTGAGTTAGCCCAATGGTTTAAGGCCCTGTGTGGGCAATCCTAGTCAGGCACATGGGATGGCTAATAGATTCACACACCCAGCCTTAAGGCAGCCTGATCTAGCTTAAAAAAATATCCTTGAATATTCATTGGATAAAAACAAAAAAAATGTTACTTATATCTTGAGATGAACAAACTAATAAAAAAGCAAGGCATATCAAAACAAGAATTTGTGAGACTGGGCTTTGTGGCATGTGCCTACAATTCCAGCACTTGGGAAACTGAAAGCAGGAGAATCACTGACTCTGATTTGTGTGGTGAGATCCTATAGACCTTGAACTAAATACATTTTATAAAATCAAGAACTTACACCTAAAGCAGTGATAACAAGGTTTTGAGTGGCAAATACATATCTTTAAAAAGGAGTCATGGGCCTGGCAGGATTGCTCAGTGGTCTAAAGCGCCTGCTTGGGAAAGCTTGGGCGGCTTCAGGGACCTCGGTTCGATCCCCGGTGCCACATGCTGTGCCAGCCTTTCCCTCGGGGTGGGCTGAGCCAGCCATAAAAATGAGTGAATAAACAAAGGTTCTGAAACAAGAAAAAAAAAAGCAATAAAAAAATAAATAAAAAGGAGTCATGATTCTAAACAGCAAATTTTATTTTAAATCGAAAACTCATTTGAAAACAAAATTTTTACTTATGAGTAGGTTAACATTCAGAAAGAAGTAAAAGGTATAACAACCACAGCATAGATGATGAGAGTGTTGAAAGAGAATTATACTGTTTTATCTTTCTACACAATATTGTAAGTTATGTAACAACAATTGAAACTAGGATGTGCTAGATGATGATGAATGGAAAATAAACCAAGAAGAACTTTCCATAAAGCAAGTGAAAACCTAAAGTGACAAACAATGTGGTAAAAAAATATTTTCATATGTGAAGATATTTTTCTTTAATACTTGGTTCTACTGATAGGTAGAGTTTAAATTAGCTCTCTACTTATATGCCATACATTTGTTTAGGAGAAAGGCTAGATTATATTTTGTTTGATCACTGAAAGTCTACACTAAACAAGAAAAAATTGAATCTTTACTTTGTTAGTTACTTTGTAACACAGCATTAAAACTGCAAACAGCTTCACTAACATACCATGAATAAGTCGAAGCTCTGCTTGTAAAAAGTCGCAGCTTGTTCTGAAAACAAAGTGGTAGGATCTAAACAGTACATCCCAAGCTACATCAACTATACTTCCTGAGTGGTTGAAGTCAAAATTTGGAATTAAAAGATAATAGCCATGCATAAAGTTTTTGCATGCTTTTTACATTAATGGTTTCAAAAAGTGATATATACTTACAATTAAGTGAAAAGTAAGCATTTGGAGTTTCACACGTTGCATTAGAACAGTGATATGTCCAGTACCTTGAATAGCCTAAACTTAATATTTCATGAACCATTACAAAGATTTATAATGCTATGGGTAAATGATCTAAATTTCTTAAGTGTGAATACCTTGCAGGACTGACAAGAAATTTTGACCCTTTTGCACTGTCCAGTGATCTTCCTCACTCATTAGAGAAAGAACCACCAGTATATCATTAAATATAGTTAAAACCTATATTTAAATCCTCCAATAGAACATGTAAAATGTTTTAGAGTAATGAAACCAGACATTAGTCTTGGCATGTGTTCTCTGACATCTTTCAAGATTTTATACTCCACCCTTCCATCTGTTCTGTGCAATGTGCTTGGCAACTTCACATCTGATGACACACTGATAATACCTGTTTTTTCATTTTTTGTATTTAGTACAAGTCCACAGGGTCTTATTACATAAATTGGACTTGTAGTTATCTGGCTGCTTTTAGCCTCCCAAATGCTGGGCTGATAGACACACACTACCACACCTAGTCTCTATAGCAGTCTCAGTGCACCCCAGGGCCAGGGCCCACAACGAATGCTGGGGAATCAAACCTCCAGCCCCTGCGCTTGCCTAAGCAAGTGCTTTAATCTGTTGAGCTATTTGGCCAGCCTGATGATGTCTTTCACTGAGATATTTCTCCATTATTTTGAGGTCTTCGTTGCATCTTAGTATCTCAGTTGATCTGAAGCAGCCACCAAATATTTGCTGTCATTATGAAGAGCCTGTAATTCTGAGCAAGTATTTGTGTTTAAATAAATAAGAAAGTAACTGACCATGTAGCTGTGTTTCATTCATTAAGTATAAATGTCTTGGTGAAAGGGCCACACTTATAGGGCACAGACATGGAGTGTGTGCTATTTATACTGCAAAAGAGAAATATAAATTACTGGAATCGATTTGTTAATTGTCATTATGGAAGTCATGCATAAAAGTAGTAAGAGGGAGGCACAAATGCTTGTCTTATGCCTAGAGACATTATTGCTAGTAGATCATGACAAAAAGACAGTTTTGTGAATATGTTGCAAAGAAAATTGAGACAAAGGTAGATGCATAGGATGAGTGCTAAATCTAAGAGATGGTGAGGTTAAGTCACAGAAAAAAATCCAAAACCAAGTACTTTATTCTGGATTGGGTAAAAATTTTTTCTTTTACTATGACTGAGACTAAAATGAATACAAGTTAGAGATGAGAGAAAGAATATTCTGTTTTACTTTCTTGACTATGATGTATTGAAGCTCAAAGAGATTATGCCAAATAGGAGCTTGCTTACATGAGGGTAGTGTCAGAAAGAGGGATTCATGTCAAAGATTAAGATTTTAACATCATCAGAGTATCTATAGGGATTAAAATTGTAGGTGAATAACATCATCCAGGAGGCAAGGTGACTTATGCCTGTTGTAATTGCACTTCAGGAAGCTGAGGCGACAAGATCATAAGTTTAACTCTGGCCTGGGAAACTCAGGGACTTAGCAAGATTCTGTCACAAAAGCTAATAGTAGAAAGTAATGAAAAGTTGCTCCAAGCAAATGTCATGGGTTCAACGCTAAGTGCCACACAATAAAGGAATTCAAAATGGAAAGAGAGAGGGAGAGGGACTGAGATGGCGGACAAGGGTGAGGCAGGGCAGGGTAGGTTAAGGTGAATGTCGTAGGGCTGGAACTTTGGTTCTGTGCAGAGGAGAAGGCTTTTCTGACAAGTGAAGAACCCTAGATTCAATATCAAGCACAAAAATGGAAAAAAGTATTGTGTATGATTAGTTTGCATTGATGATTTACAAATAGAACACTTTTAAGTAATGCCAATATTTACATTTCGCCATTATCACAGTGATGGCAAAAGACAGAAATAATATTGCCTAACAAAGATTTTAAATAACAGAGAAAAGTAATGCTTAGTATATATATGTATGTATTATGGGGGAAAGCTTTCAAGCACAGTGGATAATTTAGGACTGGAGGTCAATTGAACCAGGTTAGTAAATGATGACATGAATATAAGAAACTGTAGGATGAATAAAGAGATATGACAGACTTAAAAATATTTCACACAATTCTGTGAGAAAGTCAGCCCAACCTACATTTATTGGGAACAAATATGTTATCATCTCTCATGAGAGAAATGTATGTATTTCATTTAAAATAAGTTGAGAAGAAAAGTAAAGTAGGTTGGGGAAATACAATTCATGATGAAGTAGAAGTCACAAAAGACATGGTGTACAGTTTAGGGTGAAAGACTTCTTGTATCTTTGTTTTTGTGGTATCAGGGTTCAAACTCAGGCTCTTGTCCTTGACAGGCAAGCACTAATTACACTTAGCTATGTCTCCCATCTCCCCTCTTACAATATTGTATCTATACATATAATTACTTTGCTGACATATCTACCTGCACTTTTAAAAGCCCACCTGAGTGAAATATATCAAGATTAACCTACAGAGTTCTCCTTCATAGACCTTCCCCTCCCACTCAAGTCCTAAATTTATTTGTATGGTTCTGCAAATTATCTCCAAACTGGATTTTTGAAATTGTCTTATGGTCTATGCTGATTTATGTTAAATTCCTTATAATATTTTCTTCAAAATTATAGCGAAATTGATAATTTTAAAAACTGTATGTGTTTCAACTGCTTTTAAGAAAAATACTAGATGTTTTTACTACGTTATATTGGAGTCGGTACTATCAAGCCCTTCACTATCTTTTGGTCTTCAGTTAGTAACAATCTGATTCTCTGTGCACTTTAGACAAACTGCCTTGTCATGGTCTATCAAATACAACATATTGTTTTACTTGAAATTTTATTATTGCACAATGATATCCTCTTTTCTCTTTTGTCATTTATTTATTTATTTTGCTGTGATTACAAAGCTGAATCATTTCTATCTCAGTGTAATTACGAGAGACTGATTAAGACTGTTTTGGGTCAGCATTCCTTAAAATCTAAACACTGGTGGCCCACTGCAATTGTGGAACATTGGACTGTGCATGCATCTGCTTCCTCTTAGTTCAAAGAGAAGAATTTTTTTTCTTTCCATACCAATATCAATTGGAAGGTGTGTCATGCCCACACGTTGTGCTCTGTATAGCTATTGTGAGGATAATATGCAGTGTGTCAAATGCTAAAAAAGTGAATGTTTATAGAAAGTGTTGATGTTTAATTTAATTGTTTTGATCAATCTTATATACGTACATCTATTAATCTAAACTGATCTGATGATGAAAATATGTAATATAACCATTGTGAAATTTTTCTGGTTTTGAAATTTTGTACTACACGTACTCTTATAACTTTTTCTATCTTTGTTTTTGCTGTTTTTTAGTCTTTAAAATAAGTAAAATAGCAAAAATCTAAACATAAAAGACAAAAAAAGATTCTCTAAGAAAACCTAAAAAAATATATATGTTTTCTGTGTAAGACAGATGACATTGCAAGTCACTGATAAATAAACTTTTCAATTTAATGACATTAAAGTACGTGTGAATCCTTAGGGAAAACAAGCAGTTTGGATCATACCTTCATACAATACACTTCTAAAATTCCATGTATAAAATTGTATTCATTTTCCTTGAGAAGCATAACTGAATAATTTTATAATTAGGAATGGACAAATATTTCCTAAAGAGGATAGTAAGTGAATGAAACATAAGAGAAAAGACTGATGAAAATCTTAAATCATTAAAATTGAGAACTTCTCTTTATCAAGAACACCTTTAAGAATCAGAAATGCAAGCTACAAACTTTTGACATTATATACAATATATATAATAGCCAAAATATCCAAGATACATGAAGAATTTATACAAATCAATAAAAAATTGATCCCTGAATAAAAATCAACAGAATATTTAAACAGGTACTCCCTAGTAAAGTTTATACAATTTCCAGTAAGATCACAAATTATGCTCACATTATTGCTTATTGACTAAGTGAAAATAAACCCACAAGGAGATACAGCTATACACTCAGTTGAATGACTAACACTTAAAGTAAGCAAAAGAATAGTTGATGAGATTATAGAATAATTTGAAATGTTATATTCTCCTGGTAAGATTTCAAAATTGGAGAGCTACTTAGGAAAATACTTTGGCATTATACATACATGTACCATCTGACTCACTGATTATGTTTTGAATATATGCCAAAGAGAGAAGATTGCCTGCCAAGAAACACATATAATCAAATTCATGGTAGTTTTAGTCATAATAGATATAAACTGGAAGTGATCCAAATGTCCATCCACAGCAAAATCTGTAAGCAATTTTATATTGCTATGCAGAAAAGGTAAAATTAACATTAATGGGTTACTCTAACAAAAAACATCATGACTGAGACTCAGAAACAAAAAGTGCAGCAAAAAAGTAGTACACAAACAAATGTATAGTAGTTACAGAAAGAAATATTGGGCTATGCTTATAAATTTAAAAACCAATATACAGAGATAAATATTAAAATGTTGTATCCTTTGTAGAAGTGTAGAAGAGACAGTACTGGAAGGGAATGTGCATGATCAGCATGTTTCAGTGTTAGCAATAGTTGGTCAGTTGAGGTAGTGATGACAAGGTCGTATAAATATCTAAAATTTTATGAAGATATATATTAGCATTTGTTCAATCTATTGTTTGTATGCTGGGCTTCAAAAACATGTTTAAAATTATAAACCAGTACTGCATAACCACTATGTAAACTAGTGTGGAGATTTCTCAAACATCTAAAAAATAGAATTACATTTGATCAAAATTCCAGGTACCCTGTGAACACAATTGAAATCGTCACGGTAACAGGATACATACATACCCATGTTCATAGCTACACAATTTATAATAGCTTGATATTTGAAACACAGTGTATGCCCATCAAAAGAGGAAGAGATAAGAAAAATGTAATATTTATGTGTGATAGAGTACTATGCTCTCATAACAAGAGATAAACTTGAAGTATTCATAGGTAAAAAATACAAGCTAAGACCATACCTATGTTAAGCCCAGTAAGCTGGACACACAAACTTAAATATTGCTTAGGTTTTGTTATATGAGAAACACATACATTTACATTTTCTGTTACAACAGAAACACACACACACAATATATATATATATATATATATATATATATATATATATATATATATATATATATATATATATATATATATATATATATATATATATATATATATATATATATATATATATATATATATATATATTCTTAGAAGAGATAAGTAGCAATTGAAGAATTCAGGTACTTCCTCAAGTAACATCAAATTATTTCAGAAATATTAAATATCTATGCAAATTTGTTTCTTTTATACTACTAATTTATCCTGTTTTGTTCAAAAGAAAATTTCATGTTACTATTGGTTTATTACTTCTGAGAAACAGTGTTTATAGTCAATGTCTTGTATTCTGAGAAAATATATTGAAGATAATGATACATAGCATATTAACTATAGTTATTCTCTTATTTTGTTATGAAATTTTCCTTTATTTTTTCCTAATATAAAAATAAAAAATAAGAAAATATTCTCATGAACATGTAGCTAGGCATCATTAAATTTTAAGTAATCACTAAAGATAAACTAACCTACACATCTTTTCTCTTTTATTCCAAAATACTTGAATGACTGAACATAAAGAGAATTGAAAAGCAGGATCAAGGAAGAATTCCAGGATTCAAATTTGAGATTTCATAGAATAAATTATTTCTGACCTATTGATTAAATGAGAGTTCCCATGGGAAATACATCGTTCTTTTCCAAGAACATTGATTTCATATTTCTGCAAGAAGGGTCAAAGCGTCTGAGATTTTTATCAACACTCAGATGACCACGGGAAGCATGCATAGACCAGTATAGTCTTAGGTTTGCTTTGTTTGGTATAATTTTTAAAGATTTTTGTACTATGGGAATAGTCTAAAGATTTCATTGAAGAACAAGTGCACACTAAGAAGGAAAGTGAAACTGTGGGAGCAATGAGCATTATCTGTATCGTCTTACTGGTGACTGGCAACATGAACTTCACAGATCAGCACTGGCAATGAAAGGTTGCTTGTTATAGTGTATATTAGCAGGAAGCCAGCACAAGTACCTGGAGGCATAATAGAAAGTCAGAGGACTCAAATGCAATGAGTATTAAGAGAGGAAGGTCTGTCAGATTTCATCATATATAGATAATCAAAAGCAGGATGTATTATTAAATTAATTGCATTTAACATTTTTATCTTGTGCCTTACATTTCTATTCACTGCATTTATTTGTTTATGTGAGTAACTTGTTAAATTGAAAACTCCCTGCCTACAACAGTGCTAAATAGGCTTATGTCTAATGAAGAAATGTCTGAATTCATAAAAGTTAGCATTTAGGAAGAAGTGGGATAAACATCGAGGTCATGTCTCAGTGCTCATATAGTAGGACGAATGTCTATAGCAGTGGCGGGACAGCATCATCTGTAAATTCTAAGAAGTTAAAGCTGAGAGGCATTGATACCCGTCATAATGATTATATTAGTCAAAGCCAACTTTGCTTATGTTGAGAAGGTCTCTTATACATATGTAGACTCATGGTTGAGGCCACATTTTTGGTTTGTTGTAGTGTGCCATTGAGAATAATTACCAATGCATGACAAAATGCTTATTTCCTAAGAAAGATTCATTAGGCATTACACAACACTGCATTGTCAGTAGCAAGTGTTTTCTATCATCAGATTTCAAAGGAACTTTTTATCTTGTTTCTGCTTGGGAACAAGGAAATTCAATAACCATTAATATTTCAAAGTGCTTATAATTAAAACTTCATGTGCTTGGCATAAAAACATGTTTCAAAGATTGAGCCAATTGTTTGCTAATTCCACTGTCATTCTGTATCCATGCTCACTAACAGCTGGCTAGTAAATCCTCCACGCCATTCCTTCTCAGTTACCATGAAAAAATGAAATATTCCCTTCTTGTATGTCATCACTAATATTTAAGAAAAACAGTCAATTCATGATGTGATATTTTATGTTAACGCTGTCATCTGGAGCAAAATAAGGTTACTTTAAGATGGTGACAAGCCATTAACATCTTGGGCCACTTTGTAGTTAATTTGGTATTAGTACAATGAAATGCTTCCCATGATTCACTCATCAAGAAAAGAAAGGTTTACCTATTAGTCTGTATTTTAGGGAAGTGTTTACAGTGTATGCAGGGTCTCACTACTAGGTCAGACTCATAGTGATCCATCTCTTTCCAATCTCCCAAGAGCAGCAATTATAGGCACATGCCACCATTCCCTCTCTCAACCACTGTCTCATCTTGCCCTGGGGGTGGGTCCAGCATGGAAGTCCTGGGGATCGAACCCTCGGAACCTGAACCTGCATCAGGCACTTTAAGTCACTGAAGTATTTGACCAGGACTAGGGTTACTTTGACTTATAGTTTTAGAGGTTCAAATCCAGGTCAGGCAGTCACATAGATCTGAAATTCCTGCAAAAATGATCAAACATTTGTTTTCAAGCAAACATAAGCACGTCCAGCCAAGAAACATGGAAAGAGGAGAGAGAGAGGGAGAGAGAGAGAGAGAGAGAGAGAGAGAGAGAGAGAGAGAGAGAGAGAGAGAGAGAGAACTATGATTTAATTATGCCATTTGAGTTCATATTCTTGCTGACCAAGGGGCCTACCTCAAAGATCCACAGCCCCTCCTGATATCCCAATACCACTACCCTAGTGACAATGCCTTTGTATGTGGTCTTCTGGGAAATACTTTTTGAATCACGGAAAAAATGTATGTAAAAATAACCTAGTAGTACTAAAGAGGAACATGATACTCTTATTCACTTATCAGAAACTATAAGGGAAGGCCAAGTTGGGAAGAGTACCTGTGAAGAGACAAGAGTATGGCAGTGGTAAACAATAACAGTATATGTAACCAAAAAATGTTTGTGGTGTTAAAGTAAACCAAAGCAGAGTCAAAGTCAAGGTGAAAAGAATCCAAACTGTCTCCTATGGTTTTGATCTTGAATATCCCCCCTTGTTTCCGTGTGTGTGGACACAAGTGGGTTGCTACACTCATTAGTGTATCCCTGAACAAATGGCTTCAGGAGGCAGGACAGTGGTCGTGAACATGGAAGTGTGCACCTTCCTCTGCAAGTCTTCCTTTCTTCCTTCCTCTCTACTTACTGAATGGCACCATGTGAACAACTCTCCTCCACTAGGCCATTGCACGATTCCCATCTGCCTTGGAACCAGATGACTGCGACCACGCTCTGCAACCAAGAGTCAAAATAAGCCTCTTATCCTTAAAATGTGGATGTCACTTATTGTGTTCCAGTGACAAATAAAGTCAAATAAGATACTATATTCAATAGATTTGTTGTGCCTCATCAGGAAATAAAAACCTAGACTGAAAATGAGTCAAAAAAAAAAATCAGGGAAACATGGAAATAAGAAACTAGCACAGGTGAAGCTACATCTGTCACATACTTTGAGGCAGCCTTCAGGTGGAATGAAAGCAGCCCTGTTGGCTCCTGGTGTAATTGTGCAAGAATGAATTTGAATTATTTAGAAGAGAGAAACTGCAACAGACGAGGGTTTCCTACTTAAAACCATTGAATGTGGCAAAAGTCTACATTTATAGGCAAATATCTAAGGCCCTTATTCAAAGCTTACATGTGTACCTATGGTAAACATGGTTGCCATGTTGTTTTTTTCAATATCTGATGGCAAGAATGTCCGAAATCCAATGAGTTTTGTTTATTTCATACTGGAAATACTAAGATACCCAGACCTGAGCTATTCTTATTATCATTAAACAGATGGGACACTAATGCATGGGAGGAAGTGGGAGCATCGGGACTCTTTCCATGCTTTTCTCTTCCTGCTGATGCTGACTTTGGCTGCCTTTCCTGCTTTCTATGAGTCTTAATCTGATCTCATTCATTACACTCTTACAGTCCAGGAAACAATTTAAAAGTACTTTTTCCCCATCTCTGCTCTCTGTTGATTTCAAAGTTTCATTTCTGGAGAGACCAAGTTTCAATAAGTCATTGTGAATCATAGTGAGCCAAGGTCCAAACAATTTTAGTGTTATATACAGTTTCTTTATCATTTCTGCCACACTTTTTAATTATTTTCTTTGAGGAGTTAAAGTCAAGGGTAAAGTGCAATGATCTATGCAATATTCTCTAATTCTCCGTATAGTGAGGTCTAGTTGTACACTAATTTAATAACAAACCAATTCTTGTGATTAAACTAAATATTCTCCTGCTTGCATAAAATAGAAGTGTCGGGGCCCGGCGGGATGGCTCAGTGGTCTAAAGCGTCTGCTCTGGAAAGCTTAGGCGGCTTCAGGGACCGCGGTTCGATCCCTGGCACCACATGCTGCGCCAGCCCTGCCCTCGGGGCGGGCTGAGCCGGCCATAAAAATGAGTGAATAAACAATCAAAGGTTCTAAAACAAGAAAAAAATAAATAAATAAATAAAAATTTTTTAAAAATTAAATAAATAAAATAGAAGTGTCAAGCATTGACTTTCATATCCTTGGGCAGTTACAGATACTATTATGCCAAATGCAACCCACACTAAGTCCTTCATTCTTACGTAAATGTAGAGAACCTATTATACAACCTTATTCCCGTACTCTATGTACTGTATTAAAAGAATCATCAACATGTTCATCATTTCACGTTCTGTATCATATTAAATGAAATTTTCATGCTCTGGATTTGTGTATCACAATCCAAATAAACCCCGCGACTCTAACTCAGATCATTTTTTACCAGGGACTCCACTTAGAAGCAGCTAGAATATATCTGGCCAGGGGTCAGGGGTTAAAAGCTTTCTTAATGTATCCCCAATGATATCAGAGAAGAGTTGAATCAGATAAAGGGTATATCTCCTGGGTATCAAGAAGACAAAGATAATTCATTGTTCCCCAAGTTTCTCAGTTGCAGTTCCAGGCCCAGTTTGTTATGTTCCTTAAACTTCTAATCTGTGTGCTTAGCCTCGTCCACTTTATTAGGCTATAATATACTGGTAGTATTTCAGTATTCTAATCTTTACAAATGCAAATGGGTTATATCTGGTGTCAATGAGGTCCACCTTGCTTTTGTCTTCAGACTGAAAAAAGTTTTATTTGCAAGAGGAAATAAACAGCATTAAGAGACATTCAAATGCCAGCACAAAGGTTCACTGTTGCGCAAAAACAAACAAACAAAAAAACACAGCCCTTGGGCAGCAGGTGAGCAGGGGAACCACTGATGGAGAACTGCAGCTGGTACTGACGCCAGCAAACACATGTTTAGCTCAGAACCTTAAATGCAATACTTCATGTCTAGGAGGGTTGGCTTGAGACTATACTTATGCAGTGCATCATAGCCATTTCTTCCCCTCTATCATTTATGCCTAGCCTATTTCCAGTGCTCCTTCTCTTTATTATTAATTTTGCTTGTAATCTCTATGAATTGTTTGAAAGATTACTGCACTTGCTTCCTCATGATTCTGATGCTACGTTAATGTCTGGATCTTATGCTTCAAACTTCAATTCCTAAAAGTTTCAATCTGGTGTATTTTACTTTTGTTTCTCAATCACATGTACCCTACCAACTCCATCATACATGCTGCTGTCAGTTTTCCGATTCACAATGATATGACATGGCCAAAAGGATAATGTCTTGTCCCAGCCATCGTGCCTATCCTATTAGCTGCTACCATTGTTTGCTCCAGACTGAGTTAATCATGTTCCCTTGAATATTAAGCTTGAATGTTGTAATCATAAGAGCAATGAGCTGCTGAGCCAAATTCACCCCAGTTCTTGTCTTAGCTTAACTTAGGCCCAATTAAGACGACCTTTCTTTCCTTTCCCATTGTTCTGTCATTTTTCTTACCTCAGAGTTTTAGACTGGATCTCCTCTTGGCAAGGTAAGATTGTGTCTTCTTGTACTAGAGACAATATCCATGCTATGAAAAACTTATCCCACATAATCTTTAAAACACATTCTGATAACCGAGTGGTATGCCGGCACATATAATTGATTTTGTGCAAATAGCATTTCTATGCCTCCTGTTCTCTTATCTTTCAAAAGTCATTAAATAAGGCTTACATGTCCTCTCAATACGGCTCAAACAAACTCTGTATTGTCTTATAACTGGATGCCTTGCTCATATAACATACTTGCCAAGACACTGAAGGTAGCTTGTTGGTAACAAAATGTAGTTTTAAGTAACAGTACAAAAGAGAAAGGAGCTTTAAAAAATACATGAAAGAGGAGCAACTACAAGTGGAAAAAGATGAAGCTCCATCATTTAAAAATTTTCAAGTTTCTATGATTGAAAAATAGTTTATCATAATATGACATGCTGCCAATAATTAATTTCACATTACATGAAATTAGGAAATGATGCATATGACCTTTAAGAAATCAAAGGAACCATAATAGAGAAAGAAAGTCCATGACAAAATAAATTATAAGGGAAATTTTTTGAGGAAGCGAAAGGATCTAATTGGATGAATATGTTCAGGAAATATTAAAAACACTAACGCGATCCAAACCGTTTACATTTCCAAGACCAGCACAGGGGAGTTCTTTGAATAGATCTGTGGTCATCTGTAATACTGAATAGTCTTTGTATTTAAACTATGGTAAAGAAAATGGTGTATCTGTAAAAATCATTTTTTAGATGTAATAAACCAAACCTATTTCCAAGAAGGTATTTTCCTTGTGTTCTTCCTGACCTCTTTCTGCAACATTTTTTCATTTTCAATCTATTATCCTCTGATATTTTTGGAGTTCTACCTCTCATTCTCTTAAATTCTCAGTGATTTGCCCAATGTCACAGCTCAGATACCTGTTCAATTAAAGTACATGCTTTGAAGTCCAGCCACTTCTCTCCATCAAACGTAAAATAAAACAAGCTCATTTTCTTAACATCATTGGGTTTTACAAATAATACATTTCCCCTTTTTTCTTTTCTCCTTGCCCTCATCATAGTGCTTCCTTCCCTTTTTAAAGTTTCTTTCTCTTACACAAATATGCATTGTACCATTTGGATTTCATTTACTCTTAGTTTCTTACACTAGGGAGACAGTACAATGTCTATACATGTGAGTCTGATTTATTTCATTTGTGAGTATGGTCTCTAGTTGCATCCACCTACCCATAAAAGCCTAGAGTTTGCCTTTTCATAGCTGAGTAATACTCCACTGCCTAAAAATACCACATTGTTTTTAACTGGCATAATCACATTGCTCACTTCTACTGGTTTATGAATCAAAACATTAATGTTAAATTTTTCAATAATTTGAAATGCTTATATCTGGTTATATGAACAAATAATTCGAAGGCAACAATATACAATATAGCATGAATTGTTAAAGTCTTATCATTTTGTTTGTTGAAATTCTATATCATTTCTAATATTATGTTTTGTTTGTTTACTGTTTTTATTCTTTTAGAAAAAGAGACAAAGTAAAATATTTTTGGGCCTATCTTTCTACTTTTAGATACTCAGTAATGGATAGTTAAAGCCAAGATAAAGCAAGACATATACAGCAAAACAAGTAACTTTTGTATCTCCCTAGGTCTGTCATATAACCTCAGAATTTACCTTGAAATCATATACAGCATTTTGTAGAACGTTTGTTAGTGTCAGCCATCTGGATGTGTCATGACCATTGCTGGATCAGATTGCTTTCTGTGAAAGCCTGATAGAATGTTTCCTCTCTAGATGATTATCCTTAGGCACACTATACATAGTCAATCCCTTTCCACTGTAGATACTCAGTACATTCCCAGTTACAACCTATTGTCTTTTAAATCTCCTAATAAGAGTTTTTGAAACTCCTTTCTTTTTCTCCTTATTGTTTCTTCTATACTTAGTGACCAGTAGGAAATAGGTATGATGCTAAAATATGAGGTTCCCATGGTGAGCTAAATAACTTAAAAAAGACTTCATGATCTAGTAGAGAAAAGTGAAGATCTGAACTATAATTTATTCTAATGGAATATTTCCTCACTTAAGCAATGAGAAGAAAGCATGATAATAGCAAAGACAAACAACATATTGGGAAAATATCTCAGTTGCACAGCGATTCCCAGTCAAAAAACAAAAATAAAAATCACTACAAAATGGTGCTTCATTTATATGCACCTCTTTGTTTTGTCAGAGATCAGTGTTCCATTGCCATTCACATAGTATAGGAGCATGGATTCAACAAAATAACCCAATATAGTTCAATAGTTCATAATAGCAGTGAATTATCAGCGGAACTGGCAATGTCAAACGTTGCTGTTTTGAACCTTATATAGTTCAGCATATTAATATGGCTTTAAATT
The DNA here is from genome assembly GCA_004027025.1 of Myocastor coypus. Taxonomy (NCBI): domain Eukaryota; kingdom Metazoa; phylum Chordata; class Mammalia; order Rodentia; family Myocastoridae; genus Myocastor; species Myocastor coypus. The sequence goes on from PVJA010012900.1 coordinate 22,370, forward strand.
GTATACCTTGTGTGGGGGCCAGCGAGATAGCTAGGTGGCATAAGTGCCTGCCTGGCAAGTGCAAGGTCGTGAGTTAGAACCCCGGTCCCACAAAAAAAAAAAAAAAATGTATGACTTGAGGTTAGACTTTTTTGTTGGATGATTAAGACCAAGATAATGCAAAACCTATATAACAAAAATTTAAATTTTGGATCTGACAAAGTCAGCCATATTCCCTCAAGATTTACCCTGAAACCACGTACAGCAGTTTATACATGTTTTTTCAGAGTCAACCATCTGGATGAGTCACAGCCATTGCTTGAACAATTTGCGTGAGAGAATGATTTCTTTCTAGGTGATTCTCCTTAGGCACACTACACATCGTGGAGTCATTTCCTTTGTGGCCCCATAATCTGCTTGAACAGAAAATTTGGGGCACTACTGAGTTATAGGATGTTACCGCGCAGGTTGTCTTATGTCCTGAGTCCTCACTGACCTTGTAGGGCTATGGCCAAAATATTGACTATCCGTGCAGTCATTCTTTTTCTCCAGTTTTTTGGTCTGCAAACTTGAATTCCAATCCATACAGAAGAAAAGTTTAATGTTATCATTACTGTATATACAAAATAGCTGTAAATATACAGCTACTTTCTTTTAGTTCAATGAGAAGAAATGTTTGTACTAATAGTGTTTAGAAAAGATATCATGTCTGTGTTTTGTACTCTGAACAACTACTATAAAGACAATAATACGCATTGTATTAATTATTGTGACTGTGCTAGTAACCTGTTTTGAAACTGTCTCATTATTATTTCCTTCTCATTAAAATTAATTAAAAAATAAAATGGAATAATAATAAAAAGAAAATCAACCTATCAAGCAAATGAAAGCATTGTTGAGGATGGTTGTCTCTATATTTGGATACATGACTTTTTGCTATACATTATGCTTGCACATGTATGTGTAGATACATACATAGCCATTGATACTGGATTCCTTGTTACTGTTTTCAAGCAAAGTAAATTAAAATACTTTAGATAAGATTTTAGTTTTATTTAAAATTGTTATTTATTTTTATCAATTAATAGTTATATGCTATTTGCATTATACCTAACCTAAGTAAGATTAACTTTGAACATCTGTAATAAGGAAAAAGAATGATTATCACATATGCCATTGGATTATCCTCATATTTAATTAAACTAATTAAAAATATTAATCTTGAAGCAGATATCTAAGCATATAATGATTATTTAAGCAATTGTACCTATTATTGCTTTGTGAAAAATTTTCAGGTTTTTAAATCTTACTGTTCAAAATTTAAATTATACATCCTGTACAATGTACCCTGAGCTAATCTAGAACATGAAAAACCATTGGAAGTTCAATGTATTTAAGCACATTGTGTTGGAACCTAGTCAAATCCTTAAAATATAAAAATAAGCATAGCTATATGGTTTAACTGAAGGTTTTTAGATTCATTAAAATAACTACACCAAACCAGTATTTGTGGTCTCTATCAGGCATACACCATGACATTCAAGCTATTTTGTTGCTTCAAACTCATCCTATAACAGCTTTGTAAAGTTAGATAAACATAGTAAAACATAAAGAATTGAAGAAAGGAAGAAGAGATAGGCAAAGGGCCAGCGGTGGGGGCAAGGAAGGATAAGGAAATAAGAAGTGAATAGTTGCAGTAGTACTAAAGGAAAAGGACAAAGAAAACTCTCAATATGGCAAAAATTAAACATTATCAATACAACATCATGTTGTATAACACAGTAAATGTGAAAGTCATTGGAATTAGGTAAGGATCGTATGCAAAATACTCAGTAACCACTAAGATGCAAAAACTGAATAGGGGCTTGCTTGCGTTGTGTAATCATAGTATAACTAATTCCACCAGCAGCTCAGTTTTGACCTTATGCCATACTTCAGATACTTGTCTGACTGTGTGAAAAGCCGCAAAGAAAGACAATATTTACTTTCTGGAAGAGCTAATTTTACATATTGTAAGCATTACTCTTAAACTAAGAGAAACATGTCATAATGTGAACTGTGCTAAATTCATAATTATTTCTAGCATAAACTTGGGAATTCTAAAAGATATTATACCTTCATGTTCATTTAAGACACACTGTTGGTCCTACTTAAATCCAGTCTTCTTATCTTAGGTATATTTTGGAGAAATATTTCTATCAGTATCTAGGAAAGAAACACATTAATCCTTCATTTCTCAGGGCTAATCAGGAAGAATAGAAACTTATTTCCTCTTCTTTGTGCCTGTGTGATTAATTACACTAATGTCTAATTGGCACGCTTATATGACCCTCAGATCTTATACAGTTTGTTGAGCTCTAGAGACTTCCTGTGTGAGGAATGTATGACAGGAGAAAGGCAGATACAGTTACATTGTTGCAGATCAGGTTTTCCAGGAAGCAGATATTGGTCAAAGATTAGAAAGTGTTCAGTAAGGAATATCTTTGGGATCAACATCAGGGCAAAGAGAAAGAAACAGAGCTGGATACAGAGAAGCTGAGTTTTGATGGAGTATGAACAAAGACCTTAACCAAGGCTGCATGGCAGTTTGAAGTTAGGAGAGGCTTTAGAATTCTCTTTTTCTTGGTGAGATTTCTGGGTTTGTATACTGCTATAGTAACTATTCACTGGTTATAGGCTACCCGAAGAGGTAGGCATGACTTTCACTAAGGCAAATCTTCTCATCTGAGATAGTACCTGTTGCAGACTGATGGTTGGGAGCTACTGTGCTAACCATACATCCATTCACAGGTTAGCAAAGTAAGCCCATCGGTGTGTAGAGTGTCACGTTCTTCAATATAGAATAATTCTACCCACATGGTGGCACTAGTGTAGTGACATTCCTTGGCCGTTTACTCCCCAGAGGTGGAAGGATATAGGCCTGTGCATTTACAGTGCTTAATTCGGGTGCTCCCAAAACTCTGGCTCACTGTCATCACCAGGTGTTAAAACCTTATGCATTTCACAAAGATTTGAAATTCTTATTCATTCAGGAAATTGGTATCAAGTATATCAAACGTGTCCAGCATGTCTATAGTCACGTGAAGTATAGCCCTGAGGAACGCAAGCCAGGCCCTTGTCCTGTGAGAAGCTACAGATTACAAAAAAAAAAAAAATACATTTTGTCCTTCAGTAGCTAATACTGATAATGTGGACAAAGTCAGTTACTGTTCTTGAAAGCTAAGCATGAGTAAATCCATAGACGTAAGCAGTCTGGATCATCCTGGCAGGTGTGAGCTCCCTAGGGAACTCCATCCTGTGGGCAGCATTATCCAGCAGCTCTGCTTGTTTGTTCTGATGAGTTGCTGGGTGGGACTTGGGAGCCAGCCGTTCATCATTTTTATTCTAAGATGGGAGAACAGACTTCTTACTCTGGTTCTTTTCTCCTCCTTATTTTTTATTTTCTTCTCTTCTTCCTGCTCTTCTTTCTCATTCTTCCTCTTTCTCTTCTCCCTCTCTCCTTCCCTCTCACTTATTATTTCTCTCTTCTCTCTCTCTCTCTCTCTCTCTCTCTCTCTCTCTCTCTCTCTCTCTCTCTCTCTCTCTCTCTGCATTTTTTAGGAGATCACAGGCCATAAATTTAAAAAAAGAACCTTTAAACAACACAAACAATATGACCACAATAGCAGATTGGGTTTTGCATTAAAGTTTTTCTTTTTGAGAAGGTGAACAGCTACAGATTAAATCTTGTTTATCTCATCACAAAAATTTAATAGATAGTATTAGAGATGGTTGTTCAACTTGCTTTTTCTTAGCAAATGTATTAATTTTACCTCTGTGAGCAAGTCTCATGGTTTGTTTGTGACTCAGTTTTTCCAACTGTGTAGTGTGGATTTCCTGATAAAGCTGATTTTTACTCTTTTAAGCTTAAAATTGGTCCTTGAAAAAAATCAAAACTGTAAATTTCAGCGTTTTTGAAAATTGAATCACCTTTTTAAAAATTATGGTACTGTTCTTGTGTAATGTGTCAGTGTCTTTTTTCACAAGTCTGAAAATTTTCTCCATATTATTCCCTACATTGACAGGTACCTTGGAAGAGAATATGAAATTTGATAGCATATGTCTAGTCAGAAAGAGTATGCCTAATAATGTCATTGATAGAACTAAATGAAAGCTTATGAGTCCCTGGGAATAAACTTTAAAATTGAATAATTAAAATTCAATCATTTTCCTGTCAGACATATTAAGAAACAGTACACAACTGAAAGAAATCATACTCCTGCTCCATGTGCACACAGAGTTATTTGATCAACAATTAAGGCTTAATTAACTAGTCAATTTTCATTTTTGTATAGACATTCATTTCTTTGAGTCACGGGCTTCGTAACCCCAGTCAAAATAATAGTCAAAATTTACTCTGCACATAATAGAATGATCATTTTGGATACTCAACTTCAAAAGTATTTAGTGCAAATGGAAAGGAAATAGAAATTGATATCAACTGCCATTTAATGTGCGCTTACACACTTATCTCTTGGCATAACTCTGGAGGACTCAGACCACTCCTAGGATGTAGGTGTCATTACTATCAAATTTTAATAGATGAGGAAAGTTGAACATAGAATGGTGATATAACTCTTCCAAGGTGGCAATTACCAGCCGCTAGCCTCAGGATTGCAACCTGGCCTGCCATACTCACAAATTCAACCTCTTCTCTTGTGGCCATCTCTTCTTCCCTTGATCTCAGCAGCACATCCTGCTTATTTATCCCCAGTTCCAAAAATGTGTTATAAGCTATTTTAATGTTTATTTTGATTATTCTCAAAGTTAGTGAATATTAACCTGACAAATTAAGGAGCTTCTTGTGACATTCTCAAACATTCATAAAGCATATACTGTTCTCATCCACAGAATATATTCCCTTGAAACTGTTTATTTAATCATTGAATATTTCTGTCAAATGATACATACATATGTGTGGTACCTTAAAACCAGTTACTTGGAAACATGCTGAGACATGGTAGTTGTTTATATTATTATTAGTAATTTAGGTGGGCTTTTTTATATCTGGGTTCTAATACTCCCTAAATCACTGTACGGAAAACAATTCTACTTCCTCCATTTCACTGAAAGAATGGAGGAATAGTAAACCAGCAAAGTAATAGATTTAAGGTATATATTGACATCTCTTCTATGGCCAGTGTTCTTCTTGTGAACTAAGAAGGACTTTGATATTTCCAAATTGTTGAAAAAGAAAGTAAAATCCGGGCGTGGTGGCTCACGCCTGTAATTCCAGCACTTGGGAGGCTGAGGGGGGAGGATCGGTGCGAGTTTGAGACCAGCCTGAGCTACAAAAGTGAGCTCAAGGCCAGCCGGAACTGCATAGCAAGACCCTGTCTCCAAAAAAAGAAAGTAAAGAGTTTGTGACCAAATAATAATAATAATAATAATAATAATAATAATAATAATAATAATAATAAAAGTAAAGAGTTTGTGTCAAAAAAAAGGTACACATTGTCCTAAAAGTTTAAATGTATTATGCCCTTTCATTTCCTGGTATGTAGACTAAATCATACAGGTATTCATTTAGGATAATCAAAATATATTCCTTTCACGTCCCATACGTGATCCTTATTATTAGTAGTATTCATATTTTGTCTCAGTAGCAATACTAGCACCTAGATAGAATCACTAGCTCATACACTGAGGATATCATGTTGAAATTTTACATAATAATCTGTTTCATTTACTATTCAGAATCCTCTGTGAGGTTCTCTGTATTCACTGTATTCCAGCCAAATTCTAATCTTTTATTTTTTTCTTGATTGCAGAAAGAATTCCATCTGTTAAATTATCTATTGTCCTCTTCATGTAATATGGTAAAATACAGCCAGCTAATTAGGATTATATTGTTAGGTTCTAAGATGCCCCTGCCAGTAATAAAGACAAATGAAACTATGATCCTATTCTGTCCAATGACACTCAGGGAGAATCTTCTGCCCATGAAGTCCTTTGGGATCTATTATCATTAAAAAGATACATTTGTAAAAAATACATAAATAAAAAAATAAAAAATATAAAAAGAGGCATGTTTACTATACATTATCTACATTTTTGTTTATACTGTACATTTCTAGATATATAGATCATATGTGCAAATCCCTTAGAAAACTGAGTGGGATACAACAAGTACTCCAAAAATAGAGTTTAATAATAATAATTTTAATTTCATAATTTCAGGAACTTTTCCAAAATATCACAATGTAGCTTATGTGACCAAGCCAGGATCGGTGACATCTAGTCCATGTGGCAGTGTTTCTTTGCATAGATAATATCATGCCAATTGGGGGAAACATTTTTGAATATACATAGATACAGAAAAAGAATTCAAAAGATTTAATGATTAATCTGTGCTCAGTGATAGAACACCCAGTAACACACTGTCCTTCCCCAGCTTAGGGCTGCTCACCTCATGTTCTGATTCTGAATGTGATTTGATTTTATTTCACCATTAATATAATGCTTCCCTGTATAGAAAGACACTAAGACACTGAAGATTCTCAAATTTTTTGTCTTTTGGCAGTGTTGGCTGACACAATGAGGAAATGGTAATTGTGACTTCCATTTTAAAATACCATGCAGTACAACACTGCAAAACGTCCATAGTACTCAAGATGTATAATTACAGACAATAAAAAGTAGAAATAATGCTCACAAATTTATCCTTAATTAAAATAACTGTTGTGAAACTGTACAATACTTAAATGTTTGAATTGGAAATCATGGTTAAACATTATTGGTGTAAATAGAACAATTTGCCATGTATTTTTAGATATAAATATCTACATATGAAAGCATATATATAAAGTACACATATGCACACTATACTTGTTTCTTAATAAGTAGATAATATTTAAAAATTAAAGGATCAGCAACATAGTTTAGCAAAGCAATTTCAAGGACCAGGCTTGATCCAGATCACCACATGCAGCACTCACCATGGCCCTGGGCTTGCTGGCACAATCCTGTAATCACAGTGCTGGGGAGCCTGAAAAGAGGGAGATCACAATGAGTCTGAGTGGCGCAGTGAGATCTTGTACCAAATACATTAAAAAATAAATAAACACAATAAAAATTGAAGATAATATATTACTAACGACAATATTCTAAAATTTATTCATTAATCCAATTTGAATATTTAGAAAGTAGAGTGTTATTAGATTTTAAGACTACATTATACCAATGAATTGAGCGGTATGAACTGTTCTGTGAATTTCCATGTGTATGGACTTATATCATTAAAATTTTATTTACACAAAATTATGGTTTCAAAAATTTTACCATGGGGACATAAGCTTATAATTTCACTGAACACTGTAAATTCATATAAATTACTTCCTATCATGAAATAATCTTAGATTTTTCTTTTCCTTTTATTTTTCATTTCAGTTGCATCACTGAATTTTTACCCTTTGCTGAAAAGATCCGTCCATTGTCTGCAGTGATATGAACTGTTAACCAAGGACATGTTGCTTGGCTCCCAAAAGCTTGGAAAACAAGCAGCTTGTGCAAGCGAATGGAGAGAAGTGGAACAAATCTGTGAATGTTTACGACAATTAATGATCTCTTGAATACCATCCTTCTCCTTAACCTCAACTAGCATCCAATATGTTCAAAGAGCAAGAAAGTATCAAACAACACAATGTGACACAAAAGGCATTATTTAATATGTGCCTAGCATTTTATTTTACATTGCTTTGGGTTAATATCATGCAGATGGTGTTTACCTGTAGAATTTGATACAGATTGCTTCTTGAAAATTTATTGACAGAACAGGAAAAGGTTCAAAGTTGAAAGTTTGACTGTTGAGATGAATTTTCCCATATTTAAAATATTAATACAGATGAACTCCAAGTACTACTGTGGATAGAATCAAAGGCACAAGGTAAATTAAATTTCTTTTTGTACAAAACCACCAGGAAAAAATTTCCTTCATTCATTAAACCCTTCTGAAAGCCTGCCAGACCAGAGGACCAATTTATTATCTGGATAAAAAGCTTAAGTAATGATACTAATTTCTAGCTCTCTATTGTTAGCTACAGGTTTGGCTAACAATATTCAGCTACTTTCAGTTACCTGAGTACGTATTTGGGTCTCATTTGCTTTCTCCTGTGAGAAAGTTTGTGCGGCTGTAATATAAGCACCATCCCATGCTCTTGTTCAGTGCTGTTGTGCTAGCCCAAAGAAGATATTTGATGAATAGACACTGACTGGAACAGGTCTCCAACAGGTCTACAGAGTGTCATGAGTCTTTGTAAAAGCAAATTAGCCCAGTGGCTTTTGAAATTCAAGAAATTCCACGCCAAGGTGGAAATTTTAGAAATTATTATAACAGACGAAGGCCCTCAGAGTTATGATTTCATTTCCTTCTCATTCATTTCTTAGTATTTATTCATTCATTATTGTAAGACACTCACTATTTATTAGGAAAGCTACATATTGATGAAGCATTCATAATATGCTCTCAGAGGGACTTCATGTACACTTGTGTGGCAGGAAAGCTTCTGTCTTAGACTGGGCTGTTGTGACAAAATACCATAGAGAGAAAAATACATAAAGAGCAACCTTTACAGCTTTGGAAACTGGAAAGGCCATCATTAAGTTGACAGTAGATTCCAGCTACTGTGTGTGTGTGTGTGTGTGTGTGTGTGTGTGTGTGTGTGTGTGTGTGTATGCATGTATATGTACATGTGGTGGATGTAGGAATGTAAACATATGACTGTACATATCTCTCCTATTTACTGATTTTCTTTATTTACATTCTTTAACCCTAGTCTACTGAGAATGAGAATGAGTTTTCAATTTCTGGAAAATTGAAACTTGAAACTTGAAGCTCTCTTCAATGAAAAATTATGATGAAAATCCAGCATTATAGAAAGGCAGAGAACTAAATGATTTGTTGATGACATTCCATTCTCCCAAGATAACATTTAAATTTTCTTAGTTGAGAAGACTTGAACATTTGAAATCTATCACTACCCTTTGAAGACTTTAGGAGAAGTTACTACTTGGATCCCTGTTCTGTTAACAAAAAAATTGGTTTAGCAACATTGTAGCAAGTCATGTAATCCATAGAAAAGTGAAGTCAATTAGCCAGAACACATTGTATAAATGGTTGAACAGTCAAGAAAAGACAGAAGTTAATGTCAAGAAACAGAAATAAGTGAATTGGGAAATGTGGCACATTTAAGAACCAGATAAATTTAGGATAATATTATTATTATTACAATTATCTCAGTTCCTTAAATAAAATATTCTTTTCTGCCTCAGGGCCAACTTTCCATTTAACTGGATTCTAGTTTTCATTTATGTCAGTTTCAATTACTCTTTCACTAAAGAAATAGCCCTTGCCTCTGAATTCTAAGCAAATGAAATTTCTTTATACATTTTATTCCCTCTAAGTACGATCATAATTTTAATGTATTACTACTGATAGGAATAATGTCCTTTTTTTTAGCTAGATAGGATTTGTTGTGTAGAAAACATAAGTGTCTCATTTACTGTTACATACTTAATACTTATCACGTGCTTGACAGATACTAAGCCCAAAATAATTATCTGAAGAAAGTTAATATTTACAGGAGTATGTAAGTAATAGGGACAATTTTGATAAGAAAGTGAGATAGTGGTATGGGACTACTTTCTGAAATTGTCACTACTATGGACTTTCTATTACTTTTATGCTGCTTCTACTTAATAAATCCTGCTATATTATACTATCCATGATTGGTTATATAAGATTTTCTTTTTTTCAGGTGCTCAAAATATTTTAAAAAATTAAAGTCAATGACTACTGACTTGCAAGTTTCAAACTGTACTAGTATATGGAAACTGAATTTCATCTTTCTTTTTTATTCCAGACAGAGCATGGAACCACGTGAGTATTCAACTAATTTAGTGACATGGCAGTATCACTAATTTTACAAAGTCACCTGGAAGTAAATTACACATTTTCAACATTTTTAGTAAAAGAGTTAGTAGTCATGTTTCTAAAAGTTGGGAATGTGCTTTTAGTGTTATGGAACTATGGCTTGAGGAATTTGTTATCTAGCCTAGGCTTCCCAAAACTCCCTGCATCGGTATGATGCATATCAGAACTTCAGTACCTGACAAAATTATTAAGATGCATTTATTATACAGAATAATGTGTTGCATTTTGCTATCTTTGTGTATCCTTTGATTATTACCTTCCTACATTAACCCTCTCCCTTCCTTCCTCCCTTACCCTGATCCCATTCTTGTTAGAGATGGGACCCAGAGGCCTTCTTCTCAGGAAGCACCTTTATTCATGCCACAATTGACTGAAGTGTTTGTGTGCAGAGGTGGATTGCTGAAAACTTTGTACAACTTTTGTGGGTTTGTCTCCCTTACAGGACCATATGCTAACATTTTGTAGCCTGGTTGGTTATGGTTTATGTTACACAATTTAGTCAGAACTACACATGCAAACATAGAAGCTGATATCAGTACACTGTTCCTGCCCCACACTTCGAGAGGGGTCCTACCCTAAAGTGTACCAGCCTTCCCTTAAGTTTTTTGTCATCTCTCCTTTTTGTCTCTCTCAATTGCACATATCAAGTACAACATGTGATATTTAAGATTCTGAGTCTGGCTTATATCACTTAACCTATTTTGATATCCAACTGCACCTATTTTTTCAGATAGTGGTATCATTTTATACTTAAATAGGACTGAATCACATGTCAGTACATAAATAGCACAATTTCTCGAACCTAGGGTGTTTTCAGAGTTTAGTCATTGTGAATTGTGCTATAATAAAAAGAAAAGATATGCATGTACCTCTATAGAATGCTGTCTTTAATTCTTTCATGAATATTCTAAGTAGTGATCTAGCTGGATCAAATTGTACCTCTGTAGCCGGGCCTAGTGGCGCATGCCTGTAATCCCAGCGCTCGGGAGGCTGAGGCAGGAGGATCGGTGAGAGTTCGAGACTAGCCTGGGCTATAAAACTGAGCTCAAGGCCAGCCTGAACTGTACAGCGAGACCCTGTCTCAAAAAGACAAAAAAAATTGTACCTCTGTTGCTTTGGAGGAAGTTCCTTCCTGATTTTCATAGTATCTGTACTAGTTGACATTCCCATCAGCAGTATAGATAGATTCTTTTCCCTCACAATTTCACCTTCACTTACTGTCTTTTGTATCGTTAATAGTAGCTATTCTGACTGGAGTCAGATAAAATCTCAATATTACTCACTATTTTTTTCCATTTTTATTGCTGTGCATATATTTCTCATGGAGAATTTGCACATATAGTTTTGATTCTCATTTCGGAAATGGCAACATATTTCATTCATATACTTTAATGCAATTCACCCTTCCTCTCAAAAGTGTTTCTTCAGTACATTTGCCCTTTCATTGAGCTGGCTATTTGATTATTTGCTGTGAGATTTTTGAAATTTTTATATTTTCTAGGTATTAAACCTGTCATCAGGGTAGCTGGCAAAATTTTTCTCCTTCTGTAAGTAGTCTCTTCACTCTGCTAGCTGTTTCCTTCACTGTGGAGTAAATTTGTCATCTGATGTAGTCCCATTTGCACATTCTTACTATTATTTCTTGTGCTATTACAGTCTTACCCAGTAATTCATTGCCTATTATTTTGCCTAAATCTTTATTCATAACTTTGAGTTGTTTTCTCCTGTTTTCTTCTTGTAGTCTCAAAGCTTCAGGATGTGTTTCCATGTTTCTGATTCATTTTTAATTAATGTTTGTAAAGGGTGATTGATAAAGATCTCTTTCCAAGCAGGGACTGTTTTGCCAAAACGGTAGTGTTCTGCAAGTAGAGTTTTCCCCATACCATTTGTTAGAGTGATCAGGTCTTCCCAACATGTACGTTTGCTTCCTTTGTCCCTAACCAAGTGTCTGTAGTATTCTGTGAAGTTGTCTCATTCCTCTACACTGCTTCATTGGCCTATGTGTCAGGGTTTATACCAATAACATGCTATTTTTCTTACTATGGATTTGTAGTATATTTGGGTGCTATGCATCCAACATTCACTGCATCATTTTTATGTATAAAGACATTTTATTATTTGACTATTACCACACAGTATTAGTGTATTTCTTCCAGTGGCGAACGAAGCACAGGATAACATGTCTTTAATTCTCCTGTGAATATCAACATCATCTGTCCTTTGGAGGATTCAGTTTCATAAGACGTCTGTGGTACTCCCCGCGGGGATACCAGTGATGCTTCGTAGTAAAGAACACTTTGCTAAGTTGCTGTATCCTGGGTCCTTGCTCAAGGAATTCACTTTCATTTTCTTCTAATCTGGCTTTCAGCACTTGATCATGTGTTTCTTCAATATTATGGACAGGATCTGGTTGAGGCAGAGGTCTTGTGTGCTCATGTGGAATGTCCACAGAAGGGTAGTAACATACGATAGTCCTGCTATCAGATGTAAAAGCAAGCTGTATTTTGCAATTATAGTCATCTGGAAGAGAAGAATACGTAGATTTACAGCAAGCATGAGATACAGCTCCATTTTGGATTGGAAATAAATGCTTGAAGAGTGCTGTCTTTGATATCGCCCATTTTACTGCTGCTGCCACTGTCATAGTACACAAAGAAGCTTACCAGGTGATATGAGAAAAGACGTGGGAGAAACAGCCTTTAAAATCTGCTTCTAGGCACCAATTTTTATTCTACTAGGTGGCCATCTTGCCTGAACCACTGCATCAATTTTGAGGCTCCCATAATAACAAGCAAATGAAACTACAAACGAGTCATGCTCTCCCTCTATGCCAAACTGTCTTCTTTTTCTTTCAGAAGCTAATGTTAATAACAAAATCACTGGTGAACCAAATTTCTACTTTAGATTGTACTACCTCATACCCACGAAGATGATGTGTTCATATGAATTTTCCTCTACCTAATTAGCCTTGCTCACCATTATTCCATCTAATTGCCGAAATATTCTAGAGTGAAAGACTCTCCTCAATGACAACATCACTCACAGGCTTGGCATGGTGTAGGGAAAATACAGTTCTGAGTTTAGACTATCAGGTGACTCTGTACAAGCCTGTGGCCTTATGGACATATGGCAGGGCCTGGAGAAGAGAACCCAAATATAGGGTGATAGTTATAAAGAATATTTCATCTCTCTTTGGGAAAGAAAACAGTACTTTGGCATCACACAATAATTGACTCTCATTTCCCTAGAAGGAACTTTGTTCAGACTGTGAACTTAAGAGGAGCTCAGGCAGGGTGTAGTGGCTCACACCTGTAATCCCAGCACTTGGGAGGCTGCGGCAGGAGGATCGGTGTGAGTTTGAGACCAGCCTGGGCTACAAAAGTAAGCTCAAGGACAGCCTGAACTACATAATGAGACGCTGTCTCAAAAAGTCCAAAAAAAAAAGAGGAGCTGAAAATTTTCTGGATTTACTTAATGTACCAATTCATCTTATTGGGGCTTACGACTGTATCATCATATACTAGTGTCCCCTTTCACCATCCTAAGTGTCCTTGTTTATATGAGAACTTATATGGTCCTACTTAACCATAAATAAGACTATGGCACTGAAGAAATAAGAGATATTCCTCTTATTATTATCCCCTTTGTTTCCTCTTTCTTATTTATGTCAACAAAATTAAACTGTAATCATTGCTAAGTAAAAACTACACTTGACATAATCACCAGCGTGTAAGTAAACTCTTTGGTATATATGATGCAAACCTATAGGAAATTACACAATAATGGTTTCAAAATAGAGGTATAGCATAAATTCCTCAAGCTTTTTAGTTGTCTTAAAGCATTTCTCATTTCCCTGAACTCTACACTTGATTTATTAATTATTTCCTTCCTTCGTAACATATGGTTATCTTAATTTGTAATGTCACTTTAGTCATACTCTTGGGAATCTGACACATTCATTTACAAGAAATTTCTTCAAGAAATACAACACATGGAGTCCATTATCACAGTTTTGTTTTTATGAGTTTTGAAAAAATGATAAGCAAGAATAAATGAATAATAGTGCTGGTTCCTCTCATAGCAGGTAACCTTAAAGTTATCACTGTGAACTTCAAGTCATTGTGCATCACACTACTTTTTTACAAGAAAGTTTCCTAATATTAACTACAAACCACAGCCTGATAACAGGGTCTTCTTCACTTGAGCCCAAGCATCCTCTCCAGCTCTGGTCTTGCACCTCTGTGTAGTTGCAGACACGTTAACAAGCAATCACCTGTGCTTCCTTATGCTTTTCTGTGTCTTCTGCATGCAATTCTTCTTAACAGAAGCAAATTCCTGCTCAGTGCCAAGCTTGACTTTCTCTGTGAATGCTTTCATATCTCTGCCTATTCCTCTCCATTGGTTTTTAAATTATGTCCCTCAATTAACTCAGTTATTTGGAAGAACAACTGCTAGACTGCAGGATCTTGTGGTTATGGATTTTGATTTATCCTCATACTCCTAGTGGGCAGGAATGATTAGCTATATTGTATGCTAAAGAGCAGGAGTCAAATTCTTGCTATTCTTTCTATTCTCTCTTCCCAATAGCTGGGACAGTGTTCTTCCTGATTAGCTATTTCATGTATGATTTATAAGTAAATAACAGATATAAACCAGGATAAATACTGTGCTTATTACCTATGTGCGGCTAATTCACTTTTAACATTGATTTTTATTTTTTTTTTGAAGTAATGTATTGTCAATGTAAGAAATATAGAAAAATATAAAGTTAATTTTTAAATAATACCACCTCACAGCAAAAAAATGTTTTTATGTGGATATCTTTGGTTCCTTAGTTTTGGTCATTCTAGGAAAAGAATTAGTGAGTTTGTTGATTTTATGTAAGAAAAATTTTGACAATGTTGCATTTACTTTATTGGTTTTCTAGTCTTCTAATAACTATTTTTTCTATCCTGTATTTTAAGAAATATCTTCAAGGACATTTTATTTATTACTTCTTTTTAAATGTAAATGTTTATATCTATAGATTGTCTAAAGCAGTGTTTAAGTTGCATCTACTACTTCTGTTATGCTATCATCATTTTCTTCCTCTCAAACTATTACACTCCATTTTGATATCTTCTCTGACCACTCCTTATTTAACGATTTGTTATTTACTTTAACCACATACTAATAATGAAGTTTTTCTTTAGGACAAATTTGTATTATAATGCATGCTTTCTAATTTTTTTTTTTTGTGGGACTGGTGTTTGAACTCATGACCTTGCACTTGCCAGGTAGGCACTTGTGCCATGGTGCTATCTCCCCGGCCCCTTTCCTTTCTAATCTTTGAGATGTATTGAAGATGATTTTATAGAAATTTACTTTGTATCTTACAGAATGTTCCACTTATGCCTCAGCACAACACTACTTATGCTCATGTTTGGTATAATGCCATATGTGTGTAGTAGAATAAGTAGGTTGTAGCATTGTCGAAGTTGGAGTCAAATTCTTGTTACCCTTTCTGTTCTTTCTTCCCAATAGCTGGTGGAGGGTTTCTTCCTGATTAACTGATGTTATAACTTTTAGTTGTGTTTGTCATTATTGAGAGCTAAGAAGTTAAACATTTAACCATTATTGATAAAGTTTAAATTTTTCTCATACTTGATACCAGTTCAAATATTGTAGGTACTTGAGCTGAGCAAAATAACACAATATAGTCCAATAGTCTATCATAGTAGTGAATTGTCAGCAGAACTGGCACTGTCACAAGCTGTTGACTTGAGCCTTTTACAGCTCAGCATACTAAACTTACTTTACTTTTTATACTTGGTTGTTACACTTTTCTGCTAGATGGTTAAGGTTAAGGTAAAGCAAGACATATAACAAAAAAATGTAACGTGTATCTGATAAGATCAATCAAATCCCCTCAGTATTTACCTGGAAACCATGTACAGCAGTTTGTAGAACTGTTGTCAGTGCCAGCTGTCTGGATGAGTCACAATCATTGCTTGACCAAAAGCCTAAGAGAATGTTTTCTCTCTAGGTGACTCTCCTTAGGCACACTACATATCATCAATCACTTTCCTCTGTGGCCCATAATCATCTTTATCAGAAAATTTTGGACACCACTGAGTTACAGTATGAGACAACACAAGTTCTCTTGTGCCTGACTCCTTAATAGGATATTAAGGAGTGAATAGCTAGGGCCAAAATATTGGCTGTCATTGTACCCTTCTTTTTCTGTAATTTTTGGTTTGCAAACTTAACTCGTTATCCATCCAAAAGACAACTTCTCTCACAGAAATGAAACACTCATTTCTGACAATACTAAAAGAAAAAAAGGGAATATAAATGAAGGACTATTTTGTA
>PVJA010012900.1:38769-50928 GCA_004027025.1 Myocastor coypus
TATATATATATATATATATATATATATATATATATATATATATATCCAATGGATTAATTATTGTTAACTGTCCTACTATCCTGTATTTATTTATTTATTTATTTATTTATTTATTTATTTATTTATTTTGTCTTTTTGAGACAGGGTCTCGCTATGCAGTTGAGGCTGGTCCTGAGCTCACTTTTGTAGCCCAGGCTGGTTTCGAACTCACACCAATACTCCTGCCTCAGCCTCCCGAGTGCTGGGATTACAGGCCTGCACCACCACGCCCGGCTTATCCTGTATTTAAACTGTCTCATTGTTATTTCTTTCAAATTAAAATTAATAACAAATAAACATTACATGTTTTCTTCAAAAATTTTATTACTTTTATTATTGCATTTTTAAGAAATAATAATGTGACAGTTTCAAAACACATTAATAGTACATTTCCAGTATTTGACACAATGCATATTGTTGTCCTCCTAGTAGTTATACACAGCAGAGTGTGTAGACATGACAATTTTCCTATGCATTACATAATGCATCGTTGGTACAAAAAAAATTTTTCTTCTCATTGAAGTGACAGAAATTAGTTGTACAAATAATCCAATGTTCCATAATTGCAGTGAGTTAGGCAAAACTGGCAATGATGGAAGCTGTTGATTTAAGCCTTTTACAGATCAGCATTCTAATCTCGCTTTATGTTTTATGCCTTGTGGATAAAATTTTCTGCTGGGTAGTTAAGGGCAAGTTAAAGCATAACCTGTATAACAAAACATGGAACTTTTAAAATTCCTAAGTGAGTCAAATCCCCTCAGGATTTACTTTGAAACCATATATAGTGCTTTGTAAACCTGTTGTCAGTGTTAACACTCTGGATGAGTCACAGCCATTGTTTGACCAATTTGCTCTTTGTGAAAGCCTGAAAGAATGATTTCTCTCTAGGTGATTCTCCTTAGATACACTGTATATCTTCAATCCCTGCCATCTATATCCCCATAATCTCCTTGAACAGAGAATGAGGGAGACCATTGAGTTATAGAATGTTATAGAACAGGATCTCTTATGTGCTGAGTCCTCACTCACCTAGAAAGTCTAGGACCAAAATATTGGCTACCCTTATAGCCCTTCGTTTTGTCCAATTTTTGGTCTGTGAACTTATACTCTTAGCACTCCAGAAGAAAAGCTTAGTGATACTATTACTCTATAACATAGGTACTTGAGCTTAACATCACTGTCTTTCAGCGTATCAAACATCTTAGACTTAACTTGCAACTGGTATTATCTATCAATCATTGATATTCTAATAAATCTCTATAGAATGTGATAAAAGCATTTACAGACTTTTATATAGTAATTTAGAAATCTAAGCACATACAAAATTGTAACCTGTCAATCCTATGGCATTTTTTCCAGTCTCTTATTCTCACTTAATGTCCTTTTTTTGTTTTCTTATAAACCAACTATTTACTTTAGAAAGAGTACAGAACTAACTGAAATTACACTGGAAGCAGCACACATCTAAAAGACCAGAATGACAGGTATTCCATGCATAGTTTTAGCATCACACATTGCTGTACTCAGTGTGACAAACATTTTGGAGGTTTTGCGATCATTACATAATGCATCCTGTGCATGTTTTTGAGCCTGCCACGTTTGCTATGTTTTCTGCTTGCAGTCACTTCATTGTTTAACCTTTAAGTCCTTGATTTCCATTCAGGTGTGCTAGGCCTCTCCATTTTTATTTCTTCTTTTGGGTTCTTACACTAGGGAGACTATATGCTATTTACACGTGTAGGTCTGGCTTATTTCACTTATGATTATATGTTCAAGATGCATCCATTCATACATGAGGTCTTCCAGTTTATCATTCTTTATAGCTGAATAATATTCCATTGTATAAAATACCACATCATTTTCAACCATTCTTCAGATGATGGGCATTTTGGTTGTTTCTAAGATTTAGCTATTACAAATTGTGGTGCTATAAGCATGGGTGCACAGATACCACTATGATATGATATTTTCAGGTCTGGGAAAATTTTGAGTAGGGGGATTACTAGATTGAATGGAATTTCCAGTTCTATTATTTTAAGGAGTCTCCACACTGCTTTACATAATGGTTGCACCAATCTGCAGTCCCACCAGCAGTGGAGAAGTGTTTCTTTATCACCACAGCCTCTTCAATAGCTGACTTAGTGGGTTAGTTTTTAATCAAGTAACTTAAATCAATAAAGGTTTCTCTCCTTTGCTGATGCATTTGTGGGTTACTGCAGATGGCTTTTGCTGCTTTGAATGTTACCTTCAAACTTTTCAACTTTTGCTTTCTTCTGGGTCCTCTTTGTTTGCCCTTATGCATTTTCACAATCTCTCACTCCTCTGGGAATACATGGTTACCATGGGATCTCTCATGGCTCCAAATGGTCTCTCAGTCACACAGGGTTATTTAGCCAATTGCTGTTCTTATGGGTTCTTTCTATTCATTTGGATGAATAGGACACTTTTATATGTAGTGTGTATTGAGCTTCTGTACAAAATAATCATTTCCTGGATCCTTGTTTTAAATTGGTATTGGATTTTTAACATTTTTCTCAAACCAATAGGAACACAAATATCTTGTTGTGAAGGCTATAGACTTATAGTTCCTGTTGGGATATGCTTTTCCCTTTTTCTACTGTAAGTCAAGTAAGAATGTATAAGCAATAACTCACAGCCAATATTGTCCTGGCAGCACATTTTATTTGAAGTCATCAGGGATGGGTTTAGCCTTATGACAGAACACCAGAGATAGGCTTTTACTGGATTTTAGCAGATTTTTGTGAATGAACATTTTTCAATTGGTTCTTTGCTGTAGGCCACTTTCCATAAAATTTAAATGGTTGTTATTAAATGCTTGCACAATTTTGAGTTTTGAAAGGGGATAGAAATTTTGAACTCATTCATCCCTTCTTACCCAAAAACATAAACCGCCTATGAGTGTGTACATTTCTTGTGTAATTACAAACATATTGTCAAATGACTTTACAAGCAGATATTATTGGTAAAAGTTAGTGAGACTATTTACACCATCATAAATGCATTGAAATATGGTTTTTAATAACAGCATTGTAGTTCTTGTATTAAGCTCCCATATTTCACTTATTTAAGAGTATACTATTGGAAATTTAGATGAAATATTTTGTCTTTGTAAACTGAGATGAATATATATATATATATATATATATATATATATATATTTTACTTAATTCAGGGTCTACAGGGTCTCACTGTGTAGATTGGACTCATACTGATTCTCTTATTTTCAGCTTCCCAAGCGCTGAGATTTCAGGAGCACACCACCACACCTAGTCTCACTCTCCATCTCAGTGTACTGTAGGGTTGGGGCCAGCATGGCACACCAGGAATTGAACACTGGCTGCTGCACTCTGCCTAAGCAAGGGCATTAGTCCATTGAGCTATCAGGCTGGCCCAGATGAGTATACTTTTATATGTATCTATCTTTATTAAAGCTATAACTCTAATTAGAAATATAAAGTAAAAGTATATTTTAAAAAATATATATATAGCCAAGATCTTTTAAAAACTTCATAGCAATTTATGCTTGTAGTACTATAGCAAAGAATTTGTCATACTATCTCATTGCCTGTATAGACAATTAATTTTAAAACATCTGCACTCTGTTAAATACATGACTGAAAATATCTGGCATATTTAAGTTCATGTCCTGAATATCTTTATTGAACTCAAGTCTGTAATTCCTTACTTGAGGTTAATGGATGCTTCCTCTGTACCTTAGCTACTTCATTCATTATCTTCTCTTGGAATAAAAGTGAAGCATATTATTTCACGTCACTGCATACAAGATCAACTCCCTTTATCTTTGTAATGGAGACATTTTTAGAAATAGCATTCTGATTATCACTTCTCTATGATGGTAAATTGATTCATCTTAAGGTTTAAATTTTAAGTAGGTCACAGGAATAACTTTTAACTTTCAAAGAGTACATGCTCAAAGAATTTTCAAGAAGTAGTTATCTAATTTTAAAAAAGTGCATTGAAAAAAAAGAACTATACATTACATTTACAACATTAAAATTATAGGACATTTTCTAAGCAAAAACGCTACACACATTTAAATTTATCCGAAGTGAATTAAAATATCTTGATACTGATGATTACATTTTTCAGGCTACCTGAACAGTTCTTGAAAGCAGTTTTTCAACAGAGTTTTATCTTGTTTTATACTCACTGAGCTTTGATGGATTAAATTTGTTTTGTTTTGTTTTGTTTTTGGCTTTTTGAGACAGGGTCTCACTGTGCAGTTCAGGCTGGCTTTGAGCTCACTTTTGTAGCCCAGGCTGGTCTCGAACTCGCAACGATCCTCCTGCCTCAGCCTCCCAAGTGCTGGGATTACAGGCATGAGCCACCACGCCCGGCTTGATGGATTAAATTTGAAAAGGTAATTAATGGAAAACATCACAGTGCATTACCTAAACTTATAGAAATGCCATGATATTGATTCAGAAATGCATAGTAATATTTAGTAAACCAATTAAAGAAAGTACTCATTTCAAAATTAAGCTTTTATCTGATGTTTCTACTTCTGGGTCTGTACAATTCACTCAGCTTACATTAAATAGGGCAAAAATTTTAGAATTGAGATTATGTCACTCCCTTTTTAAGAGAAGTTAGTACAGTATAAGTTAAAGGTCAAGAATTTCTTATATTCCAATATGTACGGCCCTTTATTTCCTGGTTTGTTACTATTCTTCTTAAGAGGTAAATCTGGGGCTGGGAGTTAGATCAGGGATACAAGTGCTTGCCTGGCAAGTGCAAGATCCTGAGTTTGATCTCCAGTTGAAAAAAAAAAAAAAAGAACAAGAGGTAAATCCTTTCTGCGCCCATTAAATGAGATGGTTTTCTACCTGTCTTTGTGCTAATGAGTATCATAAAATATTATGTAAATCCAGAATATTTTGCCTAAGATTTACTTGCAAGTTCAAGTTTTAACTTCTTCAAATGGTACCTGGTGTTCTTCATAGAAAAGAGGTAATCTATTCTATTAAGCTATCTCCCCAGGTCCTCCATTTTTTTCTTGACTTTTTTTCAGTACCAGGGATTGAACTCAGGACATTGTGCTTGCCAGGTAGGTGCTTATTCTAGTGAACTATCTACGCAGTCCCCTTAATATTGATTTTGTCCTGACCCAAAACCTGAATGTAAACCATAATTTCTCAAATAAAAATAGGCCAGAAGACTAGAAAAATTTTTCCCCATTCTACATGTGCTGGATGTGAGACTGAATGTGTATATCTACTAATATTTGATCTTAATGAGCTATTTATAGCTTATCAAAATTTAATGGATTTGCTTGGCATTATGAGGGAATGAGCAAGATTTGTGGCTTGGATTTAAATTGTCTTCCTCCCTTAGATTTAAACTGAAATCTCCCAATGGTCTCTTCTGATCAGACGTGAGGGTTTCGAAAGGTGATTGAATCATGGAGCTACAATATTCATTGGTGAATTGGTAGACTGATGAGTGAATGCTGAATGTACTGTCAGGAGGTGGAACCTGACTGAGAATGATGCATCACTGAGGTCAGGCTTTTGCAAATCACATCTTCTTGCCCCAGTTCTTCCTTTGACTCTCTGCTTACTGGCTGCCATGAGGTGAGTATCCTTAAATGTACTCTACCTTTCCACCATGCTATTTCTGACCTAGAGCCAACCAACTATGGACTAGTGACATAGTTTAGTTCCTGCCATTAGTTTGTTAAATGTTTCAATCGCTAAGTGAGGAGCTGTATGTAGTATGTGCATTACACTATTTAGAACAAAGAAACGATCAAAGAAAACTCCAACTTGTGAATTTTGCTTTATTTGTATATCTATTTTTTTCTTTTTAAAGGTTCTATATTTATTAATTAACCTTTTTTTTTTTTGGCTGGCTCAAGCTGCCTTAAGGGCAGGTCTGGTGCACCATGTGGAGCTGCAAATCGAACCACAGTCCTCTGATCATGTCTGATTTTGCCCAACCAGATGTTTTAAACATGTGTTAACATGCAAGCCCCTATTTGCATAACTCTTACATGTAATCTTGTAGTATTTAGAGTATATAAGACTCCAGTAGTGTACTATACCGTCCAATCTGCCAAAACTACAGTACTATATAATTAAGTTGTACTGTAAAGAAAAGACACTGAGGCCTTACAAACAAGGTGTGCAGAACTGTGGAAAACAAAAATGATAAGTAGGAGGGGCTGAGGAGATAGCTTGGTAGAATAAACGCTTGCCTTGCAAGTGCAAAGGCCTGAGTTTAATCTTCCATTCTTAAAAAAAGTGATAAATTTGAGTCATAGGTCCTAACAGTCATTAAACAAATATGTCATTAAATAAGGAATATTTGTACATTGCTGAATGGATGAAATTGCACACCATGGATAGATGCAAGAACAGATAGCTCATTTTTACTCTTTAAAGAGGATTGCATTTGGGGTAGACTCTGACCACATAGGGGATATGTGAATAAAAATGTTTATTTTCCTTGGTAGATTTTGAATTGTTCTGTTTTGTTCTGGCAAACTGTACATATATGAGGTATCATTTTCTGGAATGTCATAAGCTTTGACTAAAAGTACAGTGATATTCAGTATGAAGTATTAAGTTGTTTTTAAATTTTATTTTATTTTATTTTATTTTTCTTGTTTCAGAACCTTTGTCTGTTTATTCATTCATTTTTATGGCCGGCTCAGCCCACCCCGAGGGCAGGGCTGGCGCAGCATGTGGTGCCAGGGATTGAACTGCAGTCCCTGAAGCTGCCCAAGCCTTCCCAAGCAGGCGCTCTAGACCACTGAGCCATCCCGCCGGGCCCCATTAAGTTGTTTTTAAATCTCAATCATAATTTTAAAATTGTTCTTTAAAATTCAGCAGGTATTTGACAATTTTTACTGCTTGAAAGAATGATTTCATTCTTGGGAAATCAATGAAAAGGCCTATGATATCATGTTTATAAGGAGAGACCTAGGGAAACTCATTAAGAGGTGACAGAGCATGCAACATATTCTGTAAAGTATAACTTAACGGTGCAGTAGTTGACTGGAATGAGGTGACAGGACTCATGTTAGTCCTTCTCTGTCTCCAAACTGTTTGGTGAAGACAAATAAATTGCAGAGTATGATCTAAAGTCAAGCACAGTGGTTTCCCAAGTACTCTGGATTTAACGAAATGCAGAAAGAAACATAGAGTGCTGAGAATTTAGAGATGACATTGAAGACAAGGAAGGTCATCTGTTAAAGAAAACTGGTGTGTGTGTGTGTGTGTGTGTGTGTGTGTGTGTGTGTGTGTAGCATGTATGTGTCATACAGCATGTTGTTTGAATAACTGACCATTTTCTTTGAGTTAAATTGCATGGTGCATAAACTGGTAGTTTTGATGAGCAACTGTAAAATAACTTTAAGAGTCCAATTGTGAGAAGAATCCTCCTTAAAGCATTAATTAGTTATGAGAATGGGAATTAGAAATTTGGATGAATTTTTCTGGCACTGTCATACATGCACACTCCAATTTATAGTATTAAATGTATATGGAAAAGTGTAGTATAAGAAATATTTCTGAGGCCAAATAAATAGCTCAGTGGAATAAGCACTTGCATGGCAAGCGTAGGGTCCTGAGTTCAATCCCTGATACTGAACAAAAAGTATTTCTATTGCAACACTCCTGTTCAGAGTTCAAAGAGTATGATATTTTCTCTGAAAGGTCTTCTCCATTCTTTTTGTTTCTTCTCAACACTATCTATCTTGTCGTTTTGCAGTAGACACACAAGTAAATACAAAATTTTTTTCCAGAAATTTGGCAGCAGAATAAGGAGGGAAATGATTCGCTACTTATAAACAGGAAAGAGCAGCGGTAGCACCTTTTCTGGAGTTTGTAAGAATTGTCTTTGACTCTGACAGGTAAGCACAGTTTCATAAAATTTACAAAAGTGGCAAAAGATAATGAAAAATCCAAACGGGACAATGTTGAAATTTAACAACTTTCAAATGTATATGTAAATGTTAAGGTGAATTGTCCACTTCAGTAGGTGTAGAGAAACACAGGAATGCTAAAGCACATGTCTGCACTTCCGTGTATGTCTAGATGGGACACAGAGGCAAGTGCTTTTGGAATCCATGTGAGCCCTAGAACCTTCCTGTCTGGCATTTCTCTCTTGTGCTCTACTTCCTAGTCTTCACCATAACTTGGGCAGCTTGTATGCACCACGTATTTCTACCTTGAGATTGCTGCCTTGAAGCCAGTGGAGCATAGTTTTAAACCTCTACTCTTTTTAAGCTGTGAGTTTTGAGTATTGTGCCCTTGCAAAGGGAAATTTGTTAAGTACATTAAATTTACAACTAACAAATACGGCTTTAGCCTAGCTTTGTTCCTTACCATCTGGTCCTCCTCTTCATCACTGCTACTGAAAATGAAGTAAGCCTCATAGAATAATTGACTTATTACAATTTGTGGTCTCTGTTAGAGATTTTGAAGCTTTTTTCCTCATGCTTGGTGCTGATTAGGTAATAAAATACTGTTCATGGATAATGTATCCCTCTTTAGATTACCTGTTTAAATTACTGTACTTAGAGAAGGACGCTGCAAATCAGTGGGGGAAAGCCAGTCGATTTTTAACAGATTTCCTGTGGTAATTTATTGGCTCATCTGTGCTTTCCTGAATGCGCTTTAAGATGATCTGGAGGTTTCTCAACCTCCAATGTTGTAATCATAGCTAGGCCCTTCTTAGGACCTAAGTAACACATCAAGTGATTACTATTGCGTATAGCTTCAAAGCCTTCAGCATCTGTCTGTCTGGAAGCTCTTACAATCTTATCTTTCATTATGCAGAAAGAAACTAGGATACATTGAACAAACTTTCTATTCAAATCAAAAGCCAATATCAAGGTATGGAAACTGTCCACAAGCTTCTCAGGGTCCTCAGAGCATTTACCTGGTTTCTGTTTTCATTGTTTCATATCTATGACTGAAAAAAGTTACCAGAAGTAAACCACTACCATTTGCTTCTGCCACTTCACCAAAGGGTAGAAAGCTTACAGGCTTACATGATCATGTTAAATTCACTGAGTCTGGGCCTTACTATAGACAGAATTAGTCCTAGTATGAGATGAGGTTATTAAGGAGGTTATTAAGAAGATACTGAGTGGGGGAGTGGAACAGAGAATTGGAGGCACTCAAGCAAGAAATCAGCTAAAATGGATGAGGTGTTTTGTATGACAAATCTCTGAACAAAAAGAATAAGAATTTGATTGTGAGAATTCTACAAGCTATCTTCTGATCAGTCCTGATGCATATGGCCCCAGAGTATCCTATGGTAAAACTAAACTTTTTAGGATTCAAAAGCCACATGTCTCTGTGGCATAGGAACACCAGTGACACTTCCTTTGGAACTTGGATCTATTTCTTTGTCCTCAATTCACCTCCTGAACCAGAATTTTGCAGTTTGGATTCCCCTATTGGCTGGATGTCTCTGTCCAACTATAAAATGACTTAACAATGTTATATCCCCATCCAAGGAGGGGTGGTAAGTGCTTCTAACAATAAAACTCAGATAAATTGTCCCATGTAGGATACTCTTGGGGAACTTTGATGACAGGATTAGGTAAGTTGAAAAAACAGTCTTCCATTATGACTATCTGATGGAATGGGACTACTGGATCTTCATAACATTTTTCCCAACCGTTCTAAGTAGATAAGGTATATCTTACTTGCAAAGATATGAGGAGACTCTAGTGGATGAGGAAACTGGTAGATGACAGCCTAAAGCCTGAGGATAGCATAAGTCTTCAGGGAAGGAGATCAACAAACTGAGGAAGCTATCTTAGGGGATACCTGCATAAAAGAGGTGGGATTATGGGTACTCCTTCTGTGCACAGCCCAGGCAGGTAGTATCTTTATAACTACCGCTCTTGTGCAGTTCTTTTACCCATTCTTAACCCATACTTCTGTTTTCTCCTCCTCTGAGTTTCCACTAAACCACATTACAAAAAGACATGGATTTCCTGGCTGACTGAAGACAGCCAGTGATGTCACTTACCAAAGGAAGTTCATGTAGCATTTTAGAGAGGGAGAGAAACATGAAGCCAAAATAATCATGAGTATGAGAACCAAAGAAGATAATGAAAGAGAGCAAGCATAAGAGAAACAAGCCCAAGAGTGCCCAGGAAGAAATGCCTATGTGTGGGGCTTGATAAGCAGCCCAAGGGCTTAGGACCGTTGTGGTAGAAATCTGAGAAAGGCTGAAATGGCCCTCTTTCTATGGGTCTCTGAGCCTTTAAAACAGAGCCCACATAATTCCCTTTTCCAATCCCCAAAGGAAGATCACATCAGACTCCTCTAACCTCTAGTTCTGTGCCTGTCTTTTGAGAACTAAGCAAGATGAATGAATAGATTTGAGTTTTATGGGGGAGGAATTCTGAGTGGAAGAGAAGGGATAAGAAAGAATTGGGATTCTCAGGGAAGAGAGGGTAAAATGGTGTCTGCTCCTTTCCAGCTTGAGTTCATAGAGTTCATGATTTATCACTGGTATGAACAGTTGAAACTGCATGGCTCAGGATATGTTACCAGACACTAAAAAGCGGGAGCCAGAACATCAGGCCAACAAAGATTATGACCTTCAGAGAGAAACAGTGAGAAAGAGGAAAGAACAGTCCAGAAGATCTCCTTCACACAACAGTGCTTAGGCGAGGGGCTTAGGAACATCTAGTGACTGAAAATGAATCCCTAAACTGTCAAGTTTTGTGGCAAGTGAAATGTCACACAAACATAAACCTAAACAATGCATGCAAGTTATCTTGGTCCTGACAGAGGCTAAAATTCTTCATTTGATGCCTGGATAATCCTTACAAGGGAGTTTACATTTCATGGAACAGAGACTCAAATGTCATTTTATGGTCTGACCTATGTTGGCAATAAACAGGAGTATAAAACAAGAAAGACAAAATCAAAGATAAGAATGAATATAAACTCCCCATCAAAAGCCTTATCTCCCGCCTGCACTTATCAAATATAATGATGAGGGTAGGGAACTAGATAGGTTTCTATATAGTTGTGGCATATGATGCTTAAGAAAGATTAGCACTGTTTTAATCATATAATAGTGTACTTGGGGTGAGTAAGCTCATACTGATACAAAAGAAACAGGCACAAGCTCTTGAGGATGTTGAGTTCAATAATTTTATTTTATTTATTTAATTTTTTTTTTTTTGAGTTCAAGAATTTTAAACGTTATGCTCAGTTGAAGCTGTCTCTCATTAGGTCTTTCACAGCATAATTGAAAGTGTGATTGATAGGGTGATGAGTCAAGATAACTATATGTATTGCTCACAACCCATTCCATAATTCATGGTGTTATAATTAGATATATGTGTTGTTCTTCATATGCATGACCCGTGTAAGGAACTTCAACTGAATAAAGGTTAATGCGCATCATGCCAGGTGCTCTCATGTACCTGCATCCTGGTTTGAGATTTCAGAATCTTCCAGGGCAGTCTCAGACCTCTTTTCCTTTTTTGTCTCTGCATTGTAGCAATGAGCCTTAGGACAAAGTCAGCAGTTGGTACTGGGGTGTTGTATGTTATGAGTCGGTGCCGAAATAAATGATAAGAAGACCCGATGAATTTAGCTCAGAGGTCTCACTGAACTTTTCTCTCTTGAAGTGAGCCCAGAACCCCCAAAGCATCTCAGCTTTATTCTTGAGGTAGTGAACATGGTCATGTGATGACAGTGAGGACCACATTCCCTATTGACTTCCACCTTTTCCCTATCACTAGGTTCACACAAACGCTAATTAAAACATTCCAAGCAGGGGAGGAGACAACCATTAACATACCAAGCAAGGGATGAGACAACAAGGATCCTTCAGGATAAGCTCTTAAGTGCCTCCTTGAATCCCAGCTTCTAGAAATTCCCAAGTAAAAGACTACAACTGTCCCTGGGCTTTGTTTATTGCTCTCTGATTCTTGAGATGATAATTTCTTATCTCTACACTGGGGTATTGCTCAGAGATGTCAGTGCTAAAAGGGCCAATCTTCTTTCCATTACAAGTAAAGGATTTTATTGGAGACTATACTACAGACCATATATGTTACACTCTAGGGGAAACACTTATGACCTGAGAATATGC